>JAODAL010035035.1:0-43448 GCA_025379985.1 Phyllomedusa bahiana | reverse complement strand
TTCAAAAAAAAATTTTTAAGGGTTTTCAGTTCCAAAGGGGTACAGTTTGGATGCTAGTTACTAAATGCCAAATTGACTTCACTTGACTTTTACTCATAAATTTCTCAGAAACATTGATACATAAACTAGTCTGATTCCAGCTGAAGCTCTACTTACATAATTTAATCAGATTCCTTTGAACATTGTGAGGGACAAATCTATTCAGATGACATTTTTGCCTAAAGGGAGCAAAACTATTCAGCTAGTATAAACAAAGCATACTCTTATGCTGTCTTGTACAAATATTCTTATCATAAACCTCTGCTTGGATGAGGGCTTCCTTTTTTGTTCGTTTCTACAAATTTTCGTTTTTAAATGCTGCTCTCTATATGATCATTGTCATCAATTAGTAGATACTGTGGAAAATTGGGCGCATCTAGGAACTCATAGTATTAAATCAGGCTTTAAAGGGAACATGGCATCATAAAATGACCTGTTTAACGCGCATTTTTATGTTAACACAGTAGAATTTTTGGTTATTGTTTTTACATTTTTCATATTCCTAGAAATATTTAAAAAAAAAAAAAACAAAAAAAAATCCTGCAGGTTTCACTTTGGCCACTAGGCCTAATCTGACACTTCCTGTTCTCTAGAGAGAACTTTTCAGCAGTCGCCTCGTTATCAGCATAGACCGGGTTACACTGTAAAGTGACACCAAGATCCATCATTCACAATAGGAGATAGTCACAGCTCCCCCTCCCTGCACACTGACTTCTTGCTGAGTCACAGAGCATGCCTAGAAAACTCTACTATAGAAGTCGGTGGGTCAGCTGGTGTACACAGGCTCCTATGTCCATGTAGCTGCTCTAAGGGCGCTTTCACACGGTGCGGTTTTTGGATGCGTTTTTTGTGCGGGAAGACACAACAATTAATGCTATACATTGTTGCACAAAAAACGCATCCCAAAAAAACCGCACCAAAACCGCACCGTGTGAAAGCACCCTAAAGCATCTCTCTAAATGATGTTTAAAGCAGCGTAGGCAAGATGGCCGCCGCCATAATCCTATACGAAAAACAAATATAAAAATTTATATATATATATATATATATATATATAGTAGATGACCTTTTAAAAAAATACTTTGATCTTGGGTTAAAAAACTGGGCAGAGAAGGTAGGATAGTATTTGGTTTCTTTTCTGCTGTACGTTTTTCGGATTTACATGTTTTAGCTGTAACGGTAATGTTAGTTTTTTGCTTTTCTCCTTTTTCAAGGGGTGTTGCTCATTTCCCTCGCACTCTGTGCCGATGCTGTAATAGGCAATGTGCAAGAAAAAGCTATGAAGTTACACAATGGATCTAATTCAGAAATGGTAAGTGTGCATTATTTATTTTTTTAGTAAAAGAAAATTGGCTTGAATCTAGCCCAGATTCTGCCCTTTATAAAACACTTTAGGTAAATGCACACGTGGGGGAATTGTATTTCGGTGAAGATTTTTCTACATGGTTAACTTTCTCACAAATTTTGCCTTTTCCCACTGAAGTTAACGTAGAAATATCTGCAGCAAAATCCATAATCTGTGCACACTTAGGGCAACATGTATGAACGTTGGCGCTGACAGGCCAGTTCCCAATAGCTTTAAGGCAGAGTAGAATGCGCCAGAATGTACGAACGTGTTCTTCTGCAGGTCATACATACAGGCGTATTGTAGTGTCAGTATGACAAGTCTGGCTCAGGCACCACCTTTAACCTGGTCTGGCTGTTCTAAATGTTCTGCGTCTAGATTTGGCGTCAAAGAATCATAAATGTGTCTACTTCTATAAATTCGATGCGATGCCCCTAATATTTGGCGCATTAAAAAGTGTCTTTGGCACATTACAGAGGCACTTATTGCGCCAAAGTTTGGAGTGCACCTGTTCATACATTCTTTTTGGCTCAAAGTACACCCAAAAACTGGCACAGCCCTGCTCATACACGTCGCCCTTACTCTTGAAGGGGTTGATGAATCTACATGTGTTCACTCTCTCGACAGCCTCTTCAAGCTTACACTTCCTGTGCAGGCTGTGGGAAACTCTACAGCATTAACTAAAATTTAAGCTATGCTAGATCCTATTCCTAGCCAGGCTTATTACAGGGACAAATACTGCTTGAAGGGTTGTGACTCTGTCCAAGCAGGATGTCTGGCTATAAATAGGACCTAGCAGACCTGTATCTGTCATGAGAGAAAGCTTCTAGTGAGAAAAACTTACATGCTACCAAGTCTCACTATTAGGTGCTCAGTGACTTTATCTTTGATGTAATTACATATAAATATGCTTTGCAGAACTGACTTGATGGTACAAAACTGCTCCCAGATCAGTTACTGTAAAGGATAAAAAAAAATTCTCAATAGAAAGATATTACATGGTGGGAAGCGAGCTTCATCCTGCTGATGAGACACAGCAGGATTGACATCACTAATCCAGCCACAGCTAGAGAAGAGAGAGAGCAGTTCTTATCTTCTAGTTACTGCCCCCTAACGGTAAAATTAAGAAAAATTAGAACAGCAATGTATTTATGAATAGTCTCTTTACATATAAAAAAAAACAAAAAAAAAAAAAGCTAAATAAAGTTAATCAGTGAGATGGCAATGTCCCTTTAATATGTCATATATGTATGTTAGGAAAATCCATTTATTAGTGCACTTGATGGGCACATTAAAAGGAAGGACAGTCCTTCATCAGTAAAAATTTCACCATCTGTGTTTAGTAAAGGATTTCCATGTTAATACATGCTGTTCATCGCATGTTTTGCTTCCTTTTGTATCTTGCATAGCAGAGATGCAGAGTAATGTATTTATAAAGAACAGCAGGGGATGGAAATGGAGATTTTTTCATAAAAAGATCTCTGGAGCTACGGGGTGAGCCTTTCCCTTTCTTCCTTCCATTCCCCTATGGCGATCGGTTGCCTGGTTCTGATCTAGAACAGTAGACTATTAATGTTAAGTTGCTTTTCCTGACAGTAACCACAGATCAATGGGGGACAAGACAGACGTATTCCCCCCAACATTAGGTTATCCATAGGGTTAGGCAACTAGTAAATAGCAGATTTCTGAGATTTTCAGCACTTGTATTTAACCCCTTCCTGACATTGGACATATGCATACGTCCTAGCGGGAAGTGTGTTCCCGCAAATGGACGTATGGAAACGTCCTGGCGATTGTGCGGGCTTACAAGTGAGCCCCACACAATCGCGACATGGGATCAGCGTTATATTACTCCTGGCCTCATACTGCATCATCCACGTCAGCCGTGGGTGTTTAACCCCTTAGAACCGACGATCAATTAAGATCGGCGGAGCGAAGTCGCAGGCAGGAGGAGGGAGCTGCCTACTCCCGGCGCACACAATAGTGCAGCAGCGATCTCCAACTAGACGGCCTAGGGAAGTGAAAGTCACTTCATTTTGGGCATGGTGATTGACAGTCAATCCTGTGTACTGGCCTGCCTTGTAACAGCAAAAGAAAAAGTGAAACACAAAAAAATAAAATAAAAACACGTACATCACCCTTTACGAAAGCCAATTTCCCCAAAAAAGATCAGAAATAAAGTACCCATATTTGGTATCGCCACTTTGATGTTTTTTGACAGCGTTCACCGTATGAATTAAAGAATTGCGATTTTTGTTCCGCAGTACATAAAATGGAATAAAAAGCGATCAAAAACTCCTATAAACACCAAAGTTGTACCAATTAAAACATCAGTTCATCCCGCAAAGAAAAAGTCCTTACACGTCTCTGTATACGGAAAAAGAAAAACGTTATGGCTCTAAGAAGACAGCGATGCATAAATATTGTTTTACACACACACACTTTTTTTTTTTTTTTTTTTAAGTGCTTCAACATAAAAAAAAAAACTATATAAATTGGGTATCGCCATAATTGTATCGACCCACAAAGTAAAGCTAACTTTTTATGGATACTGCACAGTGAGCGCTGTTAAAAATAAAAATAAAAAACACTACTGGGATTGCATTATTTTAGTTACCCTGCCTTCCAAAAAACTGATTTAAAACTGATCAAAAAGCCTTGTCTCCCAAAAAATTATACCAATCAAAACGTCAAATCATCCCGCTAAGAACAAGCCCGTACACAGCTCCAAACACAGAAAAATAAAAAACGTATGGCTCTGACTATGGCGATGCAAAAACGTGTTCTCCTTTTTTGAATAAAAGTTTTTATTGTGTAAAAGCAGTAAAACATAAAAAAAAATACAAATTTGGTATCGCTGTAATCGAATCGACCTGCTGAGTAAAGCTAGCATGTCATTTATGCCGCATGGTGACCACTATAAAAAAAACACTACCAGGAAATGCTGTATCTTGTTCAAAATGGCTCACAAAAACCTTAATAAAAAGTGATCAAAGCGTCATATGCACCCCATAATGATGATAAATGATGATAAAGTCGTCAACTCATCCCGCAAAAAACAAACCCATAATCAGCTTCGTATACAGAATAATGAAAAAGTTATGGATGTCAGAATAGGACAACAAAAAAACGCAATTTTTTTTTATAGACCTATTAATATTGTGTAAAAGTAATAAAACATAAAAAAACTATATAGAATTTATATCATTGCAATTGTACTGCGCCCCCTCCCCCCCCATAGTCAAGTTATCCTGTCATTTATCCCGTACGCGAACACTGTAAATATGAAGCCCAAAAAACAATGGTGGAACTGCATTTTTTTCCCCCCTTTTTCATGGCCCAAAAAAAACTGGAACACCTGTGTGCCCAAAATGCACAGTACACAGCTAGAGGAGATCCCTGAGGGGTGTTGAATCCAAAATGGGATGACTTCTGGAAGGTTTCACTTGTTCTGGTAATTTGGGGGCTTTGCAAATGCGACATGGCCCCACCAAAATCTGCATTCCAAAAGCCAAATAACACTCCATTCCTTGTTTGCCCTGCCATGCGCCCAAACAGCAGTTTACACCCACATGTAGGGTATTGCCGACTTGAAGAAATTGCCAGCAATTTGGTGAATTTTTTTCCGGACCTGAAAAAAAAATTTCAGCTAAAATTGCAGATTGTTGGAAATTATTTTTTTTTTTCATTTTTACAGCCTAACACTAAAAAAAAAATGTAAAACACCTGTGGGGTCGACATACTCACTATACCCCTGGATATATTCCTTAAGGGGTGTAGTTTCCAATTTGGGGTCTGTTTAGAGGTGTTTGCGTTTTAGCAACTTATGGTGTCCGCAAACCTGCAATGGCACCTAAATAAGATCGCAATGAAAATGAGACCCCTGAGTCCAGTAGGTGCTCCTCCTATTCTGGAGCTTGTGGTTGAGCCAAATAGCGCACTAAGGCCACATATAGGATATCCCTGAAAACAGCAGAATCTAGGGAATCATTATTAAGTTGCATTTCTCTTATCACATCTACCGTGTTCTCGTGAATAAAGGATGAAAATTGAAAATCTGCAAAATAAGTGAAATTTTGAAATGTCACCTCCACTTTGCTTTAATTCCTGTGAAACACCTAATGGGTTAATAAACTTTCTAAATGCTGTTTTGAATACTTTAAGGGGTGTAGTTTCTTAGATGAAGTCATTTATGGGGGTATCTAACATGCAGGTCAATCACGTTAGAACTGGATTGGTCCCTAAAGAAAAATGTATATTGCAAATTTTCTTGAAAATCTGAAAATTACTACTAAATTTCTAAGCTCCCTAATGTCGTTTTAAAAAAAGACATTTAAAGAAATGATGCCAACCTACAGTACAGACATATTGTAGATGCTAGTTGTAAGCTATTTTGAGTGGAATAACTATCTATCTTACACGCAGAAATTTTAGAAGTATTTGAAAATGGTAAATTTTTCTAATTTTTCACAATACTTTTTATATTTTTAACAAATAAACAAGACTTTTTAGACCAAAATTTCTTACTATCGTAAAGCACAATGGGCCACATGTATTAAAACTGTCTAGGTCTAAAACTCACTTTATTGCCAATAGCAACCAATCAGAGCGCCATTTTCATTTCATATAGTGCTCTGGAAAAATTAGAGGGGCGCTCTGGTTGCTATGAGCAACAAAGGGAATTTTAGAGCTAGACCGTTTACATACATGTGGCCCAATGTGTCACGAGAAAACAGTCTCTGAATCGCATGAATAGGTAAAAGTGTCAGTTATTCCTACATAAAGTGACACATGCCAGATTTAAAAAATGGGGCTCTGTCAGAGAGGCCAAAACCTTGAATAATAATATTTTTAAAATATTTGTTTGGCATTTATTTAATGTATACATGCACATTTTTATTGTACAGTTTTATTCTTTATCATTGAATATTGTTGGTCCTTAACATTCTGTTTGTACAATAGGATTTCATGTTTTGAATGAAATGTATATTCCCTATTTTTATTTTCAGGTTCTGTATTCATATTCCATAGGATTTGTTTACATTTTACTAGGCTTGGCCATTACCAGTGGATTGACTCCTGCGGTATCATTCTGTTCCAAGGTGAGTGTGGAAATAGAGCAGCTTGATTAAAAAAAAAAAAAAAAAGAATGGCTTGTACACAGCTGAGAACTGTATTAATGCAAGGCAATAGTGCATGACAGCATAAAATATACATGTCATGTTATGCAGAGGCTGCTGAATAGGCACTACCTTCAAGCCGTATACTCGCTTCACAAATTATTTTTTTCCTTCCATAAAAAAATAACACTCTAATGGCATGTTTTATTTATTGAGAATTAATAGATCAGTCAGTTTGTATATTTACTGTGTGCATTCATTTTATAATGTCACCTTTTTCATTTTATACTTACACCAGAGTGCATCAGACACTAGATCCTTTAAAATATCTTGACCTAGTCTCGGTCACCAGGAGTTGTAAGATAAATGCATTTAAAAAAAAACTATTTAGGAGATTTGAAAAATTAAGACTTGAGAGATTGTGATATTAGTTAAAATATATTTTGGTGCAGTAGGGATTTGCTAGGTATACAGGATATCAGCAGCTTATTTTTTTAATATATTACAATGCTTTTCTTTAATATTGATATTTTTGTCTTTGTAACTTTTTATCTCTTTTTAGTATCCATTTCAGACGTACGGTTATGCATTCTTTTTCTCCCTGACTGGCTATTTTGGAATTTCTTTTGTTCTCGCATTGATTAAACTGTTTGGCGCTCTTGTTGCTGTGACAGGTAATTTTCTTAATGAAATTTCACTAAACCTGGTGTTTTGTGACACACACGTGAACAAGCTACTGCTAAGTGTAGATTGAAAAATATTTGATAAAGGAAATGGAAGAATTGCTGGTAGTTGATTTATACAGACAAAAATATAGAGGACGATTTGGGTAGTGGACGACTACAATATTGTATTCTACTACAGGGACCATATACATTCCAGCTGTGTAGCTTTGCATATGACCTCTAGCACTACTTAGTATTATGCATCTATCGTGGGAAGTTTATTGTGAGTGATGCAAATATTTGGGAGGATAACAATCATGAGTAAACCGTATTAGCTGCTCCCCAGTATGCAATTTTTCAGTTTTGTTTTTTATTCTATTCCTGCCTTCCAAGAGCACCAACTTTTCACTTTTTTAATTCACACACACAGTGGGGTAAATAAGTATTTGATACATTTGTGATTATGCAAGTTTTCTCACTTACAAAGAATGGGGAGGGCTGTAATTTTTATCGTTGGTACACCTCAACTGTGAGAGACAGATTTTAAGAGAATTCCAGAAAATCACAGTGTATGATTTTTGAATAGTTAATCAGCATGTTATTGCATGAAATACGTATTTGATACAATAGAAAACAGAACGTTATATTGGTACAGAAACATTTGTTTGCAATTACAGTGGTCACATTTCAAAGTTTGTACACATAGTGATTTTGACCCACTCCTCCATAATATAGATCCTTTAGGTTTCGGGGCTGTTACTGAGCTACATTGAGTTTCATCTCCCTCTTAAGATTTTCGATTGGGTTCAGGTGTGGAGACTGGCTAGGTCACTCCAGGATCTTAAAATGCTTCTTACAGAGCTATTCCATAGTTGCCCTGGCTGTGTGCATTGGGTCATTGTCATGCTGGAGGCTCCAGCCATGACCCATCTTCAATTCTGTTCCTGAGGGAAGGAAATTGATGGCCAAAATCTCATGATACATTGCCCCATTCATCCTGCTTTCAATACGGTGCAGTCGTCCTGTCCCCTTGGCAGAAAAGCACCCCCAAAGTATGATGTTTCCACCTCCATGCTTCGCAGTTGGGACAGTGTTCTTGGGGTTGTACTCATTGTTCTTCCTCCAAACATGGCGAATAAAAAGGAAACCAGAAAGTTCTATTTTGGTCTCATCTGACAACATAATCTTCTCCCATCCTCTGGATTATCCATATGGTCATTGGCAAATTTCAAACGAGCCTGGACATGTGCTGGTGTGAGCAGGAGGACCATGCATGTTCTGCAGGATTTTAATCCATGACAGCGTGATGTGTTACAAATGGTTATCTTTGAGACTGTGGTCCCAGCTCTAGTCGGGTTATTGACCAGGTCCTCCTGTTTAGTTCTGGGCTGATTCCTGACCTATCTGAGTAATCCGTACCCCACAAGGCGATATCTTGCATGATTCTCCAGACCAAGGAAGATTGACACTCATCTTGTGTTTCTTCCATTTTGGAATAATTGTGCCACAAGTTGCTGCCTTCTCGCCAAGTGACTTGCCTATTGTCCTGTAGCCCATCTGAGCCTTGTGCAGGTGTTCAATTTTGTCCCTGGTATCCTTAGATAGCGCTTTGGTCTTGGCCATTGTGGAGAGGTTGGAGTGTGATTGTGTGGACAGTGTCCTTTATACTGGTAAAGAATTCAAACAGGTGCAATTAATACAGGTAATAAGCTCGGAGTAGAAGGGCTTCTTAAAGAAAAACTATCAAGTCTGTGAGAGCCAGAATTATTGCAAGTTGGTGGGTCATCAAATGCTTATTTTTTTCTTTAGATTCGGTTTCTCACAGTTGAAGTGTACCTTCAATACAAATTACAGACCTCTCCAGTTTTTGCAGGTGGGAAAACTAGCGATTATGTGGGTCGGTACAGTAATAGCAATACCAAATACACATATGATTCTTTAAAAATTATTATGGTGTTCACTGTGTGGGATAAACAACATAGTACTTCATGGGTTTGGACTTTCAGAGGCTGTTCAAATATGGATTTCTGCCATGGATTTTGTTTGATTTGGTGTGGAAACTGTGTACAATTACAGTATCACACAAAAGTGAGTACATCCCTCACATTTTTGTAAATATTGTATTATATCTTTTCATGGGACAACACTGAAGATATGACACTGATACAATGTAAAGTAGTCAGTGTACAGCTTGTGTAATAGTGAAAATTTGGTGTGCCCTCAAAATAACAACACACAGCCATTAATGTCTAAACCGCTGGCAACAAAAGCGAGCACACTTTAAGTGAAAATGGACAAATTGCCCCCAATTTGCAATTTTCCCTCCACAGTGTCTTGTGACCTGTTACTGTTACATGGTCTCGTATATGAATGTGGAGCAAGTGTGTTAAATTGGTTATCGCTCTCACACTCTCATACTGGTCACTGTAAGTTCAACATGGCACCGCACGGCAAAGAACTCTCTGAGGATCTGAAAAATGAATTGTTGCTCAACATAAAGATGGCAGAGGTGTCGAACTCATTTTGACAGTGGCCCATAACAGCATTGTGGTTTCCCTTGAAGGGCAATTGGAGGGTGGCTAGATGCCTTGGTAGGGTTGTCAGAGTTGTGTCACCGCCTTAGAGTTGCATACCAACTGTGTCTATGCTCTCGGGAGCCATGTTAGAGTGTGGTGGGCCAGATTCGCACCTTGAGTTTGACCCTTGTGGCCTACACTATAAGAAGGTTGCCAGCACCCTGAAACTGAGCTGCAGCACGGTGGCATGGTTTAACAAGACAGGTTCCACTCGGAGCAGACCTTGCTATGGTCGACCAAAGAAGATGAATGCACGTTTTTGGCGTGATATCCAGAGATTGTCTCTTCAAAATAGACGTGTGGGTGTTGCCAGCATTGCTACAGAGGTTAAAGGGGTGGGGAGTCAGCCTGTACCAGTGCTCAGACCATGCGCCACACACTGCATCAAATTGGTCTGCACAGCTGTTGTCTAGAATGAAGCCTCTTCTAAAGATGATGCACATGAAAGTCCGCAGTTTGCTGAAGACAAGCAAAGGACCAGGACCTGGATTAATGGAACCATGTCCCATGGTCTGATGTGACCATGGTAAACTTATTTGGTGTCAAGCGTGTTACATTGTGTTAGTGTCATATCTTCAGTGTTGTCCCATAAAAAGATATAATACGTTATTTACAAAAATGTGAGGGGTGTAATCACTTTTTGTGAGATACTTTAAGTGATTTCACTTATTCTTCATGGAACCCACTCAGCATAGTGACATGTTTTCCGCACTGCAGATTTCAAGATCCACGTCAGACAAGATTGTACAGTACAAATCACAATGTGGATTCTTATTAAATGTATTGATGTTTGCTAGTGCGGAGTCTGTGTGCTT
This sequence comes from Phyllomedusa bahiana, assembly GCA_025379985.1. Taxonomy (NCBI): domain Eukaryota; kingdom Metazoa; phylum Chordata; class Amphibia; order Anura; family Hylidae; genus Phyllomedusa; species Phyllomedusa bahiana. The sequence continues at coordinate 32,888 of JAODAL010035035.1, read as the reverse complement.
TCTGCCAAATGTATGTGACTTTTTAAACGTGTTTACTTTGTATTGTACGTTGAAGTACTAATATACTGCAGTATATTGTGCGGTTAACCTGTCTCTGGAGTAGGAGTACTAACATGAGACCTGAGGCCTTTACTTAATTTTGCCAGAGCCAGGTCTCTCGGGTGGCAGGTAAGGCTAGTCCGCCCCACCCCCCAGTCTTATGGTTAAGATCCTGCAGTCATCATTGATATTCTATTGTCTTTTATCCTGATTGCATATGGATGGCTGTAGTTGACAGCCCACAACCACAATATATGGAACAGCTCAGCTTGATGAAATCTGCTCAAGTAAACCCAGTATTATTTTACTGAAGATAGCTCTTAACATGTTGTAGTAATTTTTTATTTTTTTGCTTTATTTTCCCAGTAACAACTGGAAGAAAGGCCATGACCATTGTCTTATCTTTCTTATTTTTTTCAAAACCCTTCACCATCCAGTAAGTATAACATCAGTTTATTTTAAAACATTATTTGTATTACAAATCTTTCTCACGCTTCTCCAACAGAAAATTGTAGTTTTTACCTTTCACTATTCTGCAAATAAATTTGAACTGATTTTACTCACAAACCAATGTTTTTTTTCTAGTCTGTTTTTGTTTTGTTTTTTTAACCGATTTGAGCACTGTTTTTGCAATCCGTTTTCGTATAGTTTTTCAGTCAACTTTGTGGCAGAAAAATGTATTGCGTGTAATACATTCATGACTGGTGCACAAAACCATTTGATTTTTATTACTCCACCCAGTGGCCGTTACATTGCAGCCAGACGTGTCCTTGTTTTTTTAAAAAAAAATAAATAAATAAAAAATATATATATATATATATATATATATATATATATATATATATATATATATATATATATATATATATATATATTTATATATATAAAATTTTTATTTGTCTTCAATTTTATTTTCCTATTTATGTCTATTTAATGCTTAGATGTACCAGTTTCCAATTGATTTATTTATTTTTTTTAAACAAAGGCCAATGGGCCAAATAATGGTATAGCAAAATTGTGTATCTGTACATTCAATAGAATTACAAAATATATAGTTCACATATTTTTACCTACATAGAACTGTTATAAATGTGTGTAAATATTTACATATTGACGTCAATAGAAAACCAGACCTGTAGTCTACACTTTACACTTTTTTTTTTTTTTTTTCAGGTCTGATTTCAAAACAGGCGATTTTGCAAAAAAAACTTGGAAAATGCACATTGTTCAGTCTCATTTCCATTTGAAAATTTACTATTGAAGTCAATAGGAAGGCATAAAAACCGACCAGAAAGATGAACTGTTTTTGGCACCAATTTTTGCGCGAATCCAACCATAAAAAAAACTTTAGTGCTTAAAGGGGTGTTATCGTTTCATTAAATGGTCTTCAGAATATGGGGACGGTGAAAACAAGCAACTTTGCAATTGGATGTCATTAGCAAAGCTGCCTTGTTCTCACAGTGTCCCTTATCTTGTGTTTTTATTTACACTGATATCCAGTGTGGGTCTAATCCCTCCTGATCCCTCCTCCTTGCAATTCACTAGCTGAGAGCTCATTTACATTCTGTACAGCCCCTGGTTCGATTCACGGAGCTGTGTGTCTGACTCAGAGTGAGGGGCTGTAGTATTTTCTGTTTCCACACCTAGCAGAAACAGACTGCAGCAGATTGAACAATGAGAAAACATGACCGTTTTGTCCCTGTGCCTAACTCTCCTGCATACACGCAGATCTGTGCCGTTCTTAGAAAGCTGTAATACATCTCCAGCTGTGAGAGATCAGTGCTCAGATTAGATTGAATGCAGCCTGTGGTGTATATACAGCTCTTATAAAATAAGACTGATAGGGAGTGACACAGTGACCTGGGGACTCGGAGGTGGGGGGGGGGGGGGGGTCTCAGGCCAGCAGTGAAGGGGGGATGATGTCATCCAGCTGGGAGGGGAAGAAACGTCCCTGCATTCACAGAGCTGGGAAGCTAAGAGAAGTGTGACTCAGCCGAAGTAAGGAAGCGATACATCCCCTTTAATAATGTCCTAGAGGTCCCACCTTTAGGAGGTGTGGTATTATTAAAATGTATATTTCAGTAAATATGTATTGCATAGAGATCTCTCTCATGCTCGCTCTCAGGCACGCTCTCTTTTACATGTGAATAATTATTAAAGTATATAACTATGCAATATTTATATTTCCTGAAATACATATTTCAGTAATAACACAGCCACTATAGGTGTTACCTATAGTACATCGTAGAGCACTATTGGGTTTTTTCTGGTCAGATCCATGCAAAAAATCAGTGCAAAGATCCGTTCACTAACTTTCTGGTCAGTTTTTATGCCTTCCCAATGACTTCAGAAGTACATTTTCAGATGGAAATCAAACTGAAGAATATGCGTGTTCCAAGTTGTTTGCAAAATCAGTCAGGTCTGACTTTCTATTGAGGCCCATGGGGATGGTTTACAGTGGGTTTTCATACTGATCCAAAATCGGTGTTAAAAACAGACTATATAAATCCTAATCTAAATCCTTGCCATGTAGACACACTAATAGAAAGCCCCAAAATACTCTTTGTGCTACTCCCTTTGTGAGGCCAGTACTTGTAGCATGTTTGGGCCACAAAAAGGATGTTTCTAAAACTACAGAACCAGGGTAATAAATATTGAGTTGTGCTTATCTGCTAACACCTTCTGTGGTACTAAAAAATATTTAAACTGAACATCTACAAAAAAGCAATATTTCCTTTAATTTTTTCTGAATTTTGATTACTTGAAGGGATTCAGTTTTAAAATGGGACTATTTATGTGGGCTTCTCAATGAAGGGGTGCTTTGAAGCCACTTCAGAACTTAATTAGTCCCTTAAAAAAAAATTTTCAACATTTTCTTGAAAATTTGTAAAATTGCTACTTAAACTTTTTAATCTTCTAAGTAGAATAAAATAATCGTTACACAAATAAGACAACTGGTAAACTTGTATTTATTTGTGGTATCAATTTTACATCCAGTTATAAAACCTCATACCATAAACCAACAGTACGAGCAAAAATGTGAAACTGTCACATATCATGTTAGAGAAGAATGATTCCTTTTTCTTTCAAGATATATAATTACGTTACCTATTTTGTCTTTTCTGTTTTATAATTAGGAGTACCGATATAGCAAAGATCAACTTGGCATATAATGCAACTTGATATCCCGAAACAGAAAGTTAGCTCTAACTTTTTAAGGGCTTTTGTTGTGATCTTAGAATAGGTAATACAGAAAACCACAATATCACTGTCAAGTTAAACTCTTACTTCCGTATGCTTTAAAACCCATATTAGATTTTTTAAAAGTCTCTGCGCCCTGAAGAACAAAAATAGGCTGCAACATTGAGGTATTAGGCATTAATAACCTAAAACTGGAAAGCTGCTTTAAAATAACAGCGGTCCTCCAGCTGTTGGGGAAACAGCAACTCCCATCATGCATTTATATAATCTATAACAGTGGGCATGATGGGAGTTGTAGTTTTCCAACAGCTGGAGGGCCGCAGTTCGAGACCCCTGGCCTAAGTACTGAGGCCTAATTATTATCACATTCTGGCTGGTGAGGCACTAGCACAAGAAGTTGAGGAGCCCTCTTCTACATCATTAAAATACAACGATGCCCCTGTAGATGCTTTTAGCAAAATTATTTTAAAGCAGCGGCGAAATCCAAACTTAAGGGTGACATGTATGAACGGGGCTGCGGCAGATATCTGGCGTCTTTTCAGCATGATATCAGACGCAGCCCCATTCATACATTTTCAAATCTCCCGCACGCGTCTTCCGGGTGCATTACATAGCGGGAGGTGGGGTGCACTAGAACCATAGCAAAGCTACATATTTATAGCTTCGCTGCGGCATTACTGGGTGCATTACAGCTGGAACAGGTATACCACTTTCAAAGTGGTCTACCTGACCCCGAACTGTCGCTCGAGCGCTATAATGTGCCTGATTTATGACCCGCTGTAGAGCGGGTTCATAAATCAGGCGCATTGTATGCTGTTATTAGGCGCATGAAATTTGGCCTTCGCAAGCCAAATTTCATTTGTCACCCTAAAACTCACTCAAAACCCACAAAAACACTGGAACAAGTACAAAAGGAGAAAGCCCTGAGTAACTTATTACTTCTGTCAAAACTGCTTCCTTAGCCTAAGGTGGTTCTCCACTTTATTGTTATGTCTTCACAGGACTGGTTTACAGTCGGATTTTAAAGCGCATTCAGTATTTCGAATCTGCAAAGTCCGACTGTAAACCATCCTGATAGACTGCAATAGAAAATCTGAGCTGTTGTCTGCACAGCTCAGATTTTCTGAGATCGGATTTCAAATCTGGAATGCGACCCAAAAAAATAGAACATGTTCTATGGCAGATTATAGTAGTGTTCTACGGCAGGGGGCGCCCAAAAGCCTTGGCAATAAAGGGGACAAAAAAAGTGAACTGACTAAAATACTGGTCGGATTCTAACTAGAATCCAACCAGTGTTTTATGCTCTACCGTGTAGACGCAGCCTTACAATTTATGAAGCTCTGGTGTAACAGATTAGCCATGAATGGTTTATATTTGACAGCATTAACCTTGAATAGACAAACAAGTCCGTTGTATAATAAATATATTTTAACTCCATGGGCCACATGTATGAAACTGTTTAGGTCTAAAACTCGCTCTTTTGCCCATAGTAACCTATGGGCAAAAACAATGAGTTTTAGACCTAAACATTTAGCCAAGCTATTCTTTGATTTTACAGTGGTGGTATATAAAATGGCAGGTACTAGTAAAGCACCAAATACTATTTTCTGGGATCCATTAATTTCATTTGGGTAGTATCAATTATTTTCTTACCTTTTGCAGATATATATGGTCTGGATTACTGGTTGTACTTGGAATATTCCTAAATGTCTACAGCAAAAACATGGACAAAATGAAACTGTCTCTACTTTACAATATTCTGAAGAAGAAAGGCACAGAAGGAAAATTAAGGACGTTCTCACAGACTGTATAAATATATATTTCCTTTTTTTTTTTCTTTTTTTTTGCCTTAACAATCATTAAATGATTATATTTTTCCTAAAGGAATCTGATACACTAACGAGAAGGTGAAGGCATATTGTCTGCTTTGTTGCTGCTGAAGTGTACGCCAAGGAGGTGATTTCACCACTCTGCTCACTAATGAGCATTTTACTGGACGTGACACTGTGTGGTGTCTGTAAGTGATGTATGGTACTCGGGGACCTATTACCTCTCTACTAGAGGCATATTCACTAGTGGACCATGACTTTTTTATGACCTTTTTTATTTTTACTGTTCTTAAGTCAATATTGCAACAGGGAGTTTTCGGTTTTCAAACACCAAATTATTTGTGTGTAAACAATGCATATATCATATTGTTACCCTAAATTCTGGTGGGTATGGACCATATTTATTTAGCATATGGAGTAAGTGGTTTCATTTATAGATCCTAATGAACAGTTGCAGTTTTTTAGTTTTGTAAAAAAGAAAATTCCTTTCTCCCCCCCCCAACAACCTTGTATGTGGTTTAAATTATGCCACCACATGCAATGTACGAAGGCCAATTCATATTGGCTTATTATTGTAAGAGTATGTTCACATGGCATTTTTTGAAGTGTAAATTTACACTTCAAAATCGCCTTCGAAATCTGCTTCCAAAAATGCTTAATTAGAGGCGTGTTTTGGATCAGATTTTGAAGCCTCAAGAATTAATATGTCACTTATTTTTATGGCCGTAATTGCGTCCAATAAACGGCTCGCAATTACGCTTTTGAAATACGCTTCAGGTGAACAACAACAAGGCGTGGTTTACAATTTAGTTAATGAAGGAAGATTTGAAGCTTGTCTGACTGATTTTGGGCCATTTTCAGCGCATAAAACGCACTAAACGCCGTGTGAACATACCCTAACAACCATCTACAGATGAAAAAGGAAAAACTTGCTCTTTGCACCTTCTTCTTTCTTATAATTGTTTAATTTTGTCTGTTTGTGTATTTGTGAAGTAAAGTTGTTTCCCACATGTGTACATGAATTGCAGAACAATTGTAGCATCATAAACTTCATAAAGTTTATGGTAAAACTTCTGGAAATTGCAATAAATGTTTAAGGATTTGTCTGGCAACAACAACCAAAAATATTCCAAAGTACTATGGCTGGATCTTCATTCATCTCTCTATTGTTTTGTGTGCTAATTTTTTTTTTTTTTTTTTTTTTTGAGCTTTGTGCAACCTCACAAAACTGAGCAGCAGCATTTAATGATTAAAAAAAGGTTTCCCTTTCTTCTGTACTACAGCCCCAAGGATCCTGTGCTGTACTTCGTCAGTCTTTGTCCTTCCAAACCTCAGTTTTGTTGCATGCCCCTTATTTCCTTTTTTTGTATTAAAAGAAGGCTGGACCAAAGGGGTGTGATTTCAAAGGCTGGCTTAGGACAAGCCAAACCCCTTATGTCACCTGATCTCCTGGGCTCAACACAGAGCTGTTTTGGTGTGTGGAGAGACACCGAATTACTAAGCCTCCTGACATCGAACAGCTGAGTTAGAACTACAGGAAATTTAATGAAAAAGTTAATTACATATGTGCCTGATATTTTATTTGGAAAATAATTTTTTTTTTTTCCCCACTAGACTCCCACATTATGATATAATATTACATTCTGTGGTATCTCTGTGAACTACATTGATGTGTTTGCGTGTCTACCAATTTTTTTCAGCGTTTTTCGTTTTCTAAAAATGCTGAAAAAACAATTGTAAAGATATCCCATAGACTTCTATACTAAAAACGTTCTGCTTTCTCCACAGAATGTTTTTTTTTTTCTTCCCTGCTCATTTTATTTACTGGTCGTCTTTTGAAACATGTTGCAAAAAACACCAAAGCAGGGCAGATAATTTTGTATTGGAGTCTAGGTAGAGCGCCGGATGTTTTTTGGCACATTTTCTTGGCGGTTTTTGGACTGAGAACCCACCCAGGAGATTAAAGTCCCACCTATAGTGGGTTTTAACACAGGTTATACCTTAACAGTTCTGTATACAAGTGTCTGATGTGTCCTCCTTCGTGACAAAGGTTATCTTGCTTTACATAACCTTTTGTAGGGTGGAGTTACATCAAATGGCTTGATTTATGTATACATTAAAAACCAGACTTGAACACAAGCAAAAAAAGTGTAAAAAAAATGGACTTTTTTTTCAACAGCCTTTGACAGGAAGTAGACAACTCAGTTTTATGGACGTTTTTGTGATTTGGTTTTCAGGTTGTTTTTTGTCCACTGCAGTGTAGACAAAATTTGAGCCTAAACTTGAGAGTAGCCCACACCAACCCAGTAAACATGGAAGTTCGTGTTCCATTGCACTACGCCCACACTATGGTTGCAGATGCTGTAAATAATAATCTTCTGTCTTGCCTAAAAGTCTTAAAACACGTAGGTGAACATTAATTAACAAATGCTGATTGGATATCTCAAAGTGTAAAGGTCAAAGAAACGGTCTTCATCTTTTTTTTTTCCATTTAATATATGTGAGATTACTTTACTGTATTGTAGGTTAAAGAAATAATGTATAAGATTTGTCTATACTGCTGTATGTACAAGCACCATCTTCATGAGCCTGATATTAACGAAAAACACCAGGCTGATCATTCTTTCCTTGAACTTTTCTATTGTTAGATAAAAAAAAAATAGTCCTTCCGAATAATTCGAAGGCCCTCTGACACTTTTCCCAGCACAGTTGAATATGGTGCAGCAGCTTTATAAAACTGGCACACATCCAGGAAAATGTCTGCCCCCAGTGCTTTGTTAAAAAGTAAATTAACTCCTTAACTAGAGGTTCGTGCGTGGCCTCTTTCTGCGGCGACGTCTAGACCCGTCTCTTCAGAAAGAGGGGTTTTGTGGCTCCCAGTGCTGCAGCTGCGCTAAGAACAGAGCTGTACTTAACAGTTCCATTCCTGGAGTAGTCTCTATAACCGCCGGGAAGCAGAGAGCACCTCCAATCCCTGGTGCTTAACCCTTTGATTGCTGCCGTCCGTGACCATGACATAATTAAGGGGCCCTTGCTCCATCGTGTGATCGGGACTCCCTGTGCACCCAGGGAATGTCTGTACAGTCAGCCCTGGGGACCTAGATTAGCCCCAGGGCTCTCTGTATAATAAGCCTGCAGTCAGTGCACACTGTGTGTTGCCTAGACTGTTTTCTGTGTCTGACACAGATTGTAATGTATTGGCATATTCATGTATGCTATTACATTACTATGTGTATAAAAAAAATTGTACAATAGCCATCCCTTAATGACACTGGATGTAAACTTAAGTCCCAGTGTCCGTAAGGGGCTTTGTAGTGGGCTTGCATCAGGTGCTGGCTGCTAATTACAGCTGACACCCACTGGTAACAGCACGAAATGGAGCCGGCTCCATTCTGCACTGTTTAACCCCTTAGATACCGCAGCAGACGCAGCATCTAAATAAATGAGAAATGGTACCGCTCACCATTCCTCACTCCGATTTGGGCCCCCGTGGTAAAATTGCAGGGCCCTGATTTGTTCACATGGCCTGGTGAACGCTTCAATTGTCGACATGTTTTTCGCAGGAAGTAGTGAAACCGCCATCTTTGTACATGCTATTGCATTGATTATACAATGCAATAGACTGTATAAACTATTGCGCTCCCTAGTGCTCAAGCACCCTAGGGGGACTCCATGTTAAGTAAAAAAAATTAAAAGTCCAAATCACCCCTTTTTTGCTGTTTTAGAAATAAATAATGAAAAAGTTTACATTATTTGTATCGCCGTGTCTGAAAAAGTCAGGTCTCTTTAAAATGTAACCTTATTTATCCCATATGCTGAACAGCGTAGAAGAAAATATTCCAAACACCAAATTGTGGGACTTTTTTGGTCATGTCAGATCCCCAAAAATTTAGAATAAAAGTGATCACAAGTCGCATCTATCCCCAAATGGTACCTATAAAAAGTACACTTCAGGCTGCAAAAAAATGCACCCTCACTCAGGTCCATAGGTGGAAGTGCAAAAAAGTTATTGCAGAAAGTGATGCTGCAGCACAAATTTCAAAAATAGAAAATGTTTGGTACGGTACTATAACCTAACGCAAACCCTAGATGTTTGATATTGCTGGAATGGTATCAACCTGCAGAATACACCCTCTATACCAGAGAGTGAACGCTGTAAAAGATGTGGCGCAAGTACTTTTTTTTTTTTTTTTTTTATGTTTTGACTCAGAAGTTTTTTGAGGTTTCCCAGTATATTCTTTGGTGTGGTAAATGGTACCATTAGAAAGTACATCTTGTCCCGCAAAATCAAAGCCCTTGTATATCTAAGCTGCTCGAAAAATAAAAAAGTTATGGCTCTTGAAAGGAGGGGAGGAAAAAACTGTGTCAACAAAAGAAAAAAAAAAAGCTTGGTCCTTAAGGGGCTAATGGGATAAAAAAAAGAGTAAAAAGCAAAGTGTGGAAAAAATAAATAATAAAATATTGAATAAAAAAATTGTGCATACATTACACCAAACCCCCCTACACATATTCGGTATCTACACGACTGTAATAAACTGTAGAATTAATCTAACAGGTTATTTAGTGTGAAATGTGAATGGTGTAAAAAAAATTTCTACAGTGATTCATATGTAAACTCAAACTATACCCCCAAAGAGTACAAGGTCTCATACAACTGCGTCACTGAAAAGATTTTTAAAAAATAAATAAATATGACTGTTTGAAACGCAGGGAGGCAAACAAAAAAATTTGTTGGTCATTAAGACCTTTTCAGGCCTGGGGCATAAGCGATTAATCACACTGGGCCCCATTTATCAAACAACTCTAATAGTAAAGCTGTCTTTGTTGCCCATAGCAACCAGTCAGAGCTTAACTTTCATTTCTGGAAAAATGAAAGCCAAGACCTGATTGGTTGCTATGGGGTAAAAAGAAAGTTTTGCAGTTAGGCAGTTTTGATAAATGAGGCCCAATTGTTTGTATACCAGCCTCCACTCAGGAAGCTTATGTAACTAATGCAACCTACGATTGCCTGAATCAGTCACGTGTCAACACATGTCATTTCTGGAGGTTGGATGTGCAAAGACTGGGTGAGGGCTATTGAAGTATTGCCAGAGGGATCAATAAGGTGTGTGCGTGCGTGTTCATTTAAAATTTTTATTTCTCACTTACCCACTGAAGCCAATGCAGAAACTGAGCAAGAAATAGTTGCTCTTTGTGTAGAAAAAAATGACATGCCATGGGTTTAGAAGAAAATCCGGACTGCAGCTAAATTTTTTTTAATGGAAACTATTCACAGTGTTTATGAATTTTGCTGCACACTTTCCACCTGCAAATCTATATGGAAAATTTGCAGCAGTTCTGCAGTGTGTCAACAGCAGCTAGTGACTATTGTCTTCAAAATGAATGTACATACAAATTTTTTTATTTTATGTTCTAAAGAAATAAAGATGGAGATAAAGACATTGTGAAAAGTGGAATATTGTAAAATGTTATGAAAACTGATCAAATATGGTAATTTGATTTTTGTTGAACAAATGTTTACCAATGTCTATTGTTGCAAAACGATTCATCTGTGCTGCTATCAATTAAAAAGACTCACACTTAACATTACTATTCAGAAATTCTGCTTAGGACTAAAGTAAGCTTTCTTTCACAGCCAAAGCTGCTGTCTGTAAGGCCATGTTCACACAGCTTAATTGCGGGACGTATTTCGGACGGGGGCGGAGCGGAAGGAGGGGGCGGCCCCATAGACATGCATTATCCACGTGAATAAGTAGCATGTCACTTCTCTCCCCGCTCGCCGTATTGTGCGAGCAGGGAGAGGAGCCGTAATCCATAGTTCTCTATGAGAACTGTGGATTACCGTAATGACCGGGACGTATTTCAGCCCATAATTCGCGCAGTACGCCGTGAATTACGGGCTGAAATACGTCCCAAAATAAGCTGTGTGAACATAGCCTAAGGCTGCAAGGCTCATAGAGCCTGTTATGACTTGAGAGATAAGTCCTAGCACTTATTCCTTGAGCTTATTTGAAAATAAAGCATGGTGGAACCATAATGGTGTGTAAGGCTCCACACTTTCATACTGCCTCTCCCTAATGTGGAAAGTTATCCTTTTTGAGTCAGGTCTGAAATTTCTCACCCAGCCAGTACTCTACTCCGCACAAAATTACAAATTACAAAATACTCTAAAACAGCTGTCTGTAAATTGGTATCTGGCTTGGCTTTACATCTAAATGCGATGCAGAGCTCAGTGCGTCGGCTGCATCCAGTAAGTGGTGCTGAGTCTTAGCTCTGTTTCCTTTAATTTATTTGAATATATTCCAATTTTAGAGGAGAGTTCATAGCATGTAGGTCTCCACATACCTCCATAGTGCCTCTCCCTACTGAAAAAAACATCAGTTTGAGCTAAAGACCGTAACTACAGGCAAACTATTTGTTAAGGGCTATTGGCTAGCTTGTGGTTGTTTTACAGTGCAGCTTTAACGACCATTTGGGATGACCTAAAATTGAAATCATGTTTACAGCAATCACTTCATACCATTCACGGTATCAAACTATACTGTTAATCCAGATTATTTAAAAGGAGGTTTAACCAAACCAAAGCACATATTTAAGATTTCTTGCATATGTGCAGGTACAGAATCCTGTATCTCAGAACATGTACATTTTTTTTTAAATGCTAACAATTGCAAACATATGGACCAGAAGCAATACAAAATAATCCTTAGCTTGTGAAATACCCATTTAATGAAACGAACAGTTGAGCTCTTACTATTTGCAGTGCTGCTGAGCAGTATATTGCACACAGGGTACATGGATTTTTTCACTAGTTGAGGCTTTACTAACGTGATAGGAATACATACATTAATAAAATAGCAGGATGGAGCACAAAATGAAATGTTTATTACCTATTTAGCTTCCCTGTTACATCAGAATAATCTAATTTACTGGAGCTGCTGGTGACCTCTGTGTTACATCCTGTAACTTGAGCAATAAATAATGGCGAGTGTCTAAAGCTCATCTCCACAGCAAATAGAATTGTATGGAAAGAATCAACCTCTTAAAATTGCTACAGCAGGAAGGTACTGGCAGCACATCCATTACCTTTGTCCTCTCTCCCCTCTATGTTGGAAGCAGTACATATTCATACTGGGTATATGTTCATGGGCTTGCTTATTACCATTAGGCGGTAAATGCAGATTACAGATAGACAAGCAGCTTTTTCTTTGAATTGTGTAGTTTTCAGATAAAGAATATTTACGTGCTTCTTATGCTCTTTGAACCATAAATGCAGATGTACAACATTTTTATTACATAGAGAGGACATAACTCTTAACATGGCTGTTTTAGTTAATAATTGTGTGTCCCATAAATAACAATTACAGATAATGGTTATTTTATCTAGAAATGTAAGAATAAATTAACAAGTGGGTGTTACCATTTCACTTGTCAAGGGGCTAGATCCCTGCACATACTAAGGCCATGTCTACATGGCGCTGGTTTCTAGTTGAATTTTCAGAGTATTTAGAATCCACCAAAAATCCGACTGTAACCAGTGCCCCATAGACTACAATGTCCAAGCTGTTGTCTTCACAGGATTTTCTTTCTAAACCGCCGGCCCTCCGCCTGAACATAGAAGATGTTCTAGCTTCCTGCGGATTTCCGTGCAGTTCAATGTACTGGGCTGGAAGAAATCCGAAAACCGCCCCCGGTTTTTCTGTGCAAACCCGCGTCAAAAACAGAGGTACGGCGGAGTTACAAAATGCCGTTGGATTTCCGATGGTATTTTAACGTATGTCATGTAGACATATAGCCTAACTTTCAGCAGTGATTGGACATGGTCAGATTGCAAGAGCACACCATACGACTGGCAACACCAAGCTGTCAATTTATACATACTATATGAGATAAATAAGTAATTTTATTGCTGAGCGTGTTGCAGATATAGAGACACCAAATATAGACCTGTACATTTTTTTTTACATTTTTTTTGAAAATATGGAGTAAAGAGAAGAGTGTTTTTTCATTCGAGGCTTTATTGAACTTTGTTTTTCACTAATTTTTATTACCGCCAGTGGACTTAATCATTTTGATTGCTTATATAGTACCCTGAACCACTTACGTACAGTGGCGCTTGAAAATTTGTGTAGCATTAAGAATTTGTTGGATTTCTGCATAAATTTGACCTAAAACTACAACAGATTTTCAGAAGTTCTAAAAGTAGATAAAACTAACCAAATCACACAAGTAAGTCCAAAATCTTAGACTTAGTCATGTATTTATTTAAAAAAATTTAAATTATCCAATCACTTATCTGTCAGTGGCAAAAGTATGTGAACTTTGGCTTTCAGTGTCTGGTATGACAGCTTTGTGCGCCTATGGTTGCATCTAGGTTCTTCTGCTAAATGATTAGTCCTGCACATTGGTTTGTTGGAATTCTAGACCATTCCTTCGTATAAAGCAACTTCAACCTTGTTATGTTTGTGAGCTTACTCAAATGATCTGCTCTAATTAGATCAGGACTTTGAATTTATATTGGCCGTGTTATCTAATTTAAAATAAAGTCAGACATATTTTACTTCATATCAAATTCAGTGAACTACAAATAACCTATTTTCACTACAAAGACAAAATACATGCCAAACACCTGCAATATGCTCATCCAACATGGTTCAAAATGTAATTCCCGGAGCAAGTGAATAAAGTCCATCTTAGACAATTTGGCCGTCAGCATGCCTGTAACGGGTTGGTGGATTCGCTGGACCACCGCAAGCGATGATAGTTAAGCCACGCCGGGAGCGGGTCTAATTTGCCCCCCTATTTCCCAGGCACCGCAAAGCGGGATGGACTTGCTGCGGCGTGGGCAAACCGGTCCACACCTGACGTTATTTTGCGGCGAGGGCCCGGGGGGTATGCGGGGGTACAGAATCGTAACCCAGAGACGGGACGGGGACAGGCAGGGGGCAGGCGGGCGGCAGAGGTTCGTGGTCAGAGACGGGCAACGGACAGGCGGCAAACAGGAAAGGGGCGGGAAAATGTAGCAGAACATGGTACACGGGTAATCAATACGGAACTCCAACACTCTAAGACTCACAAACGCACACCAAAAATTGGCAGAGAGTGCGGGGGCGTTTCCCTTATAGGATCACGGCCGAAAATTTGAAAAATACCGGCCGCTGGCCTTTAAATCGGGAAAGTCGTGGGGCGCGGCAGCTGAGACAGACAGGGCGGGAAAAGAAACGGGAGCGGGGGGGGTAAGTGAAAAAGCGTGGGGGCCCGGGGCCCCCCCTTGACAATGTATGGGCCCACAGCGACGTTTCAAGAGGTGCAGCCTCTTTCTCAAGCTTGTGTACTGTGTACTAGTATCTCCTTAAGCGACACAAAATACATAACCCCCCAACACTGCAATTAATACAGTGAAGATATGTAATGTTTTGTTCTATGGAAACAGGTTAAACCCTAGATACATTTTATCTATAGTAAGGGTTTGAGATTGAAACTTTCATTTAGACCTTTTGGTGACAATGAATTTAATGTATGGAACCAAAAAACTTTGCCATTCAACATTTTTAAAATGTTTCTTCTTTTAACCATTTTTGGATAGTGCCCTGTATTATGCCTGGCATTAAAACTGACCAGCATCCTATCAAGCCCTACCTGTGGCAGGGCCTAATAGGCATGCAGCAAAGCCAGAACTGGGGCCCTTTATTGGGCTTAGCTGTTCTGGAATCCAATTGGCATCCCACAATCTCGTGGGGAGGGGGGAGGGGGGATGGCATTGGCCGGATAACCTCTAAAACAAATAAAAACTTTTTTCCAACTCCATCCTTAAAGGGGGTTTTTCCAGGGACCCTTACTGCTAAAAAACAAATGTAAACAAATATGGAGCTAAAAGAGAGAGAGACGCACACAGCCAGAGCACAAAGCTGAAAAGGGATCGTGTGACATGTTCACTGAAATAATCAATGCATTGTGGATTCTGAAAAAAGACAAAAAGTTTTTCCCTCAGGCTTTAAAGCCCTTCAAAATTTCATGTCATCAGAAAAGCAGGGGTCTAATCACATACAAATAGTTTATTTGTATACAAAGAAAACATATTGTTTCCCGGTGCCTTGAAACTTCTGAGTTCTCATCAAAAAAGAAGCTCTTCTGCGCAACTCGTCCGCAGTTTGTAGGCCCTATCTAATACAAACTTTGAAAAAACCAAAGGGCATGTAAGGAGGGTGTAGCTCTCTCGCGAATTTTTGTAATCACATATATTTAGAAAAGGGATTAAAAAAACCCTTTTTTGGGGGATCCCCTCAAATTAAAAGTGGCAAAAACCCCTTTTTAAAAACCCCCCAAAGGTCTGTTTTCGGGTCTCCCACAAATGCAATGACAATTATATACCTGTGCAAATGCACTTTAATATTTTATCACCCGTCAATACTGAGGAAATCCTGAAAAATTACCGTTTGGGGGGTTTGAGGCTGGGGTTTGAGAATCACTTGAGACCTAGAGCTGTAGTCCCAATTGGGTTAAATAGCCTTTTTCGATTTCCCGCCATTAGAGCAAGAGCCTGGTTGTCATGAAACTGCCAAGCCCATTCTTCACCCAGCACAGAAAGCCCATGCTGGTTTACTTATTGAAATGCCTTTTTACAGCAGGATCAGAGTATGACCCTTTGGTGACTGCTGTAGAAAGGCATATTGGCAAGTGCTAAAGAGTTAACCATTTTTCGTTTTGCTTCAATCCATTTTATGAAAATTATTTTATTTTGTTTGTTCGATTCATTTATCTGAAGTCATACACTCTTCGTTATGTCCCTTACTTCCTGCTAGCCAACAAAAGTTATTGTTATAATAGTAATAAGTAGAGGGTAAATGCAAGGGAGTATGACACAGTGATCACACTATGCACCTAATTTGGAGCTTATAACAAAAAGACACACAGAAGCTGTAAGAGCAAAATGGTAGGATCATTTTGGACTGGGGGTGCTTGGGCCCAAGGGGGAGTTTATTCGGGGGCCACCCTTGGCGTTTATTTTAGGGGCCCACCCCACAGTACGAAAAAGGGTATGCATATCTCATTATCTGCTTTTTTGCCTCTCCTGAGGATGTACATGCAGTTAAAAACAACTTCAGGTCTACCATGCATAGGTTTCCCCTATTCCCCTGTGGGCCAGTCCGTGCCTAGGTAGGGTGTATTTCTATCATGAATGTAGAGAGTTACTATACTTTTTCTTATTGATTCTAAAAAAAATTAAAGGGTTTTCTCTAGATTGTTAATACTTTTATCCATCTACAAGGTAGAATTCTGCAAAATCCATTTAGAATCTGTGTTCATTTATATTTTGATGGGAATTCAAATTGCATTAGGGGCAGATTTGAAAAAAAAGGCACAGAAAAAATTGCATTTAAAATTCCGGGCTGGGTTTTATGTGGATTCCAATGGAAAAAAAGTTCTTGAAAACGTGGGGTTTGAACCACTAAATACTGAAAAAAGAAATAATTATAATAATAATAATAATAAAAAATCAGCTCACCCATAATGTAATTTCAAGATTTCTTCAGAAGGTGCACCTCAAACAGAAACAAAGTTTAACTATTCACAGCACTCTGTAGTCTTAAATCCAATATAAAACTTGACTTTTATTGAAATTGAAAAGTAAAAATATTCCATATCCACAAACATCAAGAGAATGAGATGCAAAAATGCTCGCTATAATGCCATACTCTGATTGACTGTCCAAGCTATCAAATCCATGGCTTTTCCTTTCTTAGAATTTTTGGAAAAATTTTTTTAAGAGATCCCCTAAATAGGGAATCACAGCGAAATCAGCCAGATTTAGAAAACAACAGCATGAAATTCACTTAGATTTCTGATGCGGATGTGTAACAGATTTATCTGTGCACTCAAGGCCTTAGTTGCAGTTTTGCAAGAGTTAGTGGACCACAGGTGGAAAACAGCTGCTTTGAAGGTTTACAAAATGTGCCAAATGTGTTGTGCTGTTTTACCATGTTAAAATGTATAAACAATGTTACCACTGCAAAGGCACAAAGTGGCAAATAATCTTAATTTTCATATTTTTAAAAGGAAGATATTAAAATCCAATGTGATGACCTGTGTTTGATGCTAATCATTTGCATTTATTTGATGTTGCTTGGAATTTTGACCCTTTGAGTCCTTTACCAAATGTGATGCAGTTTTATTTGACATTGATCTACACACTTAAAACATGAACAGACTAGACATAAAAGCAACAGGTTCGCAGACAAACACACTTCTTACAGTTCACCGATGCCGGCACTCAACAGCTTGAAGAGTGCAAATGTTCTGCAGTCGCTCATGAAAAGAAATTTTTAATAATAAATATCTAATAATTAATGGGCTGGTAGCTGCAGTTTTCCTCAGGGCATAATATCTAATTTCCTAGCAATGTTTCCTATCCTTACTTTTCACGCTGCAACAGTCTATCATTAAAACCAAATGTAGGTTCCTATCACTTTTATTTATTTTTCAAATCAACTTATAAATCAGTGCCAGGCCTTGTTACAGATGAGTTCCAATAAATTATTGTCTGTGGACAAATTCTGAATGTTAAACATTTTTACTTTACCCTTTATTCTGTACAGCCCTCAAGTCACCGGTGACGACTCTTTGTAGTGATTAAAGTATGGTCTTGTTTAGTATTAGGTTCATTAATAGGAAGAAACCTCTTGCTATACAATATATATTGCATGTTACAGATAATGTACATCTGTTTCTAAAATGAAGCGTAAAATTTACAGAGATAATGATTGTGCTATGGTGGTAGGAAAATTAAAAAAAATTATGGCTTTTGGAAGGCAGTGAACTCCTTGAAAAGGAAACTTTAATCCTTTCCTGACATTGGACGTACCTGTATGTCCTAGCAGGAAGTGACTTCCCACAAATGGATCTACAGGGATGTCCTGGTCCGCTATCGCAGCATGGGATCAGCTGTATATTACAGCATGGGGCCAGCTGTATATTACAGCTGGTCCCATGCTGTGTCTTTGGAGCTGGAGCTCACTCCGGCCACAGATGATTAACCTTCTAGCTGTCACGATCACGATTGATCACGGCAGCTAAGGGGTTAATCAGCCGCGACTGGAGTGAGCTCCTGCCATGACTACATAGCATGTAGCCGGCTGTAATATACATGGAGGGAGCTCTCTTTGTCTCCATTGGCATTGCCGTGATGTATTCGCAGCTGCCAATGGCTTTCCTAGCAGCCCAGAATCCTAACAAAGACTTCTGGGCTGCCTGTGACATTAGTATGCCTGGCCGTGCCCTGTGGGCATGGGCAGGCATGGTGATTGACAGTTGCCATGGAGAGCAGTACTGCTGTGTACTGCTCTCCATTGTAACAGTGAGCTAAAGATCACTGATACAAGCCTCCTATGGGGACAAGAAAAAATTTAAAGTCCAGAAAAAAGTACTGTATAGACTCGAGTATAAGCCGACCCGAATATAAGCCAAGGCACCTTCTTTTGTCACAAAAAACTGGGAAAACTTATTGACTCGAGTATAAGCCTAGGGTGGAAAATGTGTCGGCTACTGGTAAATTTAAAAAAATAAAAATGGATACCAATAAAATTACATAGGCAGGTATATGTCCCCCATATACAGCTTATAGGCAGGTATATGTCCTCCACAGTCAGGTTATAGGCAGGTACATGTCTCCTATATGCAGGTTATAGGCAGGTATATGTCCTCCACAGGCAGGTTATAGGCAGGCATATGTCCCCCATAGGCAGGTATAGGCCCTTATAGGTAGGGTATAAGCAGGTTATAGGCAGGTACAGTATATCTCCCCATAGGCAGGAATAGGCAGGTTATAGGTAGGTAAATGTCCTTATAGGTAGGTTATAGGCAGGTAAATGTCCTTATAGGTAGGTTATAGGCAGGGTATAGGCAGGTTATAAAAAAAAAAAAATACAAACACCTCACTCCCTCGCTGTCCGGTCTCCCTCCTCCGTCTTGGAGCACAGACAGGGTGAGTTCATCAGGCCGCGCACGCAGCCTGATGACACACGCTGCCTGTGCCGGAAACTCCGGACAGCCGTGAGTCTGCTTGCGGCCGTCCGGAGTCCACTGTGGAGCAGGAAGCGCTCGCTCTCTGCACCGCAGTGGTATCTCTTCACCTGTATGCACTCCCGGAGGAGTTGCATACAGGGGAAGAGATCGCCAACAGCGATGGGCCACGGCAGTGCCCGGACGCTGTCGGCTGTACTCGGCCTTCAGTTATATGCGCTCCCTGAGGAGTCGCATATAACTGAAGTGTCCCAGCCCGCGCCCGGGCGCCGACAGTGACTCGAGTATAAGCCGAAGGAGGGATTTTTCAGCACATTTTTTGTGCTGAAAAACTCGTCTTATGCTCGAGTATATACGGTAAAACAAAAAATAAAATAAAAACACGTACATCACCCATTTCCACTTTATAAATGCCAATCACCCCAAAAAGGATGAAAAAAAGTACAAATCCACGTGCATAACGACCTACTCTATAAAGCATTAATGTTATTGAATCCACACGGTGAACACCGCAATAGAGAAAGTCACAGTATTTTCACAGAAGATTTTTGTTCAGCCCGTAGATCATAAAATGGAATAGAAAGTGATCAAAAACTCATATAAATTCCAAAGTGATACCAATGAAAATGTTAGTTCATCCTGCAAAAAAATTCTTAAATAGCTCTGTATGCAGAGAAATAAAAAGTTATGGCTATCAGAAAATAGTGATGCATAAATATTGTTTTACACAATAAAAACACTTTTTTTTAAGCGCTTCAACATAAAAAAAATATATAAATTGGGTATCACCGTAATCGTATTGACCCACAGAGTCAACTTGTCATATATACTGCACAGTGAGCGCTGTTAAAAAAAGAAATAAAAAACACCACTAGGATTGCAGTATTTTCTTCATCCCAGCTCCCTAAAAATGGATTTTAAAGCGATCAAAACGTCTTGTCCCCCCAAAAAACAAGCTGATACACAACTCCGTACACAAAAAAAAGAAAAAAATTATAGCTCTCAGACTATGGCGATGCAAAAATGTGTTTTCCTTTTTGAAAAAAGAGTTTTTATTGTGTGAAATATATACAAATTGGGAAATATATACAAATTGGGTATCCCTGTAATTTTATCGACTTGCAGAGTAAAGCTAGCTTTTCATTTATAACGCATATAAATAATTAATAACGGCCGCTGTAAAAAATTTA
Source organism: Phyllomedusa bahiana (assembly GCA_025379985.1). Lineage (NCBI taxonomy): Eukaryota > Metazoa > Chordata > Amphibia > Anura > Hylidae > Phyllomedusa > Phyllomedusa bahiana. Next base: position 12,610 of record JAODAL010035035.1, on the reverse strand, counting down.
AATAAAAAACACTACCAGGATTGCTGTATTTTGTTCAAAACACCTCACAAAAACCTTGATGAATAGCAAGCATAATGGTACCAATTAAAACGTCAACTCATCCCTCAAAAAACAAGCCCTTAATCAGCTCCATATACAGAAATTTAAAAAGTTATGACTATAACTATGACGACATAAAAATGCAATTTTTTATAAACACACTTCTATTGTGTAAAAGTAATAAAACATAAAAAACTATATAAAATTTATATCATTACAATTGTACCGACCCGCATAGTAAAGTTATCATGTCTATTATACCACACGGCAAATTCTGTAGGTGCTCCTCCCATTCTGAGGCTTGTGATTCAAATAGTGCACTAGGGTCACATGTGGGATATCTTTAAAAACAGCAGAATTTGTGGAAACGATGTTGAGTTACTTTTCCCTGTCATCATCTATTGTGGTCCAGTGAATAATGGATAACAATTGAAAATCTGCAACAACAAAAAAGTGAAATTCTGAAATTTCACCTCCACTTTGCTTTAAATTCTGTTAAAAAACTAATGGGTTAGTACACTTCCTTAATGATGTTTTGGATACTCTTAGGTTTGTAGTTTCCTTAGTTTGAGTGATTTATATATCTAGCATACAGGCCCCTCAAAACCATATCAGAACTGGACTGGTCCCTAAAAAATTCCATGTTTCAAATTTTCTTGAAAATCTGAAAAATTATGACTACATTATGGAGCCCACTAATGTAACGTAAAAAAAATAAAAAAGACATTTAAAAAATGATGTCAACCTACATTAGACATATGGTAGCTGCTAGTTATAAACTATCCTGTGTGGAATAACTATCTGTCTTATACGCAGACATTTTTTAACTTTTCACGATATTTTGATATTTTTCATAAATAAGCAATGATTGTATGGACAAAAATTTCTTACTAACTTAAAGCACAAAGTGTCACAAGAAAATTATCTCTGAATCACATAGGTAGGTAAAATTATCAAAAAGTTATTCCCACATAAAGTGACACAAAAATGGGGCTCTGTTAAGGAGGTCAAAACTGACTGCTGTGGTAAGGGATTAAAGACAATGTAACAGTTGGGGTTTTTTTTTTTTTACCTTTTCACGTGACAAAAGATTTGGTTTTTAGTTTCACAGTATGTTAAATTGTATGATTAAAAAAATATAACTCACCCTGAAAACACACAAGGAAAAAAAAATAGGGGATGAAAAAATATGTTCCAAAAAATAGGTGCATCAAGAGTGGTTTAAGAAACAATGTTTTCTGTTAAAGAGCTGTATGAGGGTCTGTTTCTTGTCACATTAGTTATAGATCGTTAGAATCTATTGATTTTTTTTTTTTTTGGTGGGGTAGGGAGCGGTAGGATAAACAAAAAATGCATATTCTGACTTTTTTTGTATAAAAAAAAATAATGCAATTACCATGCAGGATAAATAACTTTAGAAAGTATTTACTAAGCCAATATAATGCCTACAGTAATAAATTTACATGTTTTTGTATTACAACTTTTGCCAGAAAAATAATTATTTTCTTTACAAAAAGGAAAAATCTTTATGTTGCCACATGTCAAGAATAGTGTTGATCAAACTGTTCTTGAAATGTTAAGTTCTAGTAGAATTTCTCAAATTTTTTGAATCCGAACCAAAGATTTTACTGTTTGTTCAAGTAAAGTTGTAGTTTGACACGTCATTTTCAGTTTCGTTTTCAGCGGCTTTCTGCACTTTTGGTGGTCATCCAATCGTCTTTCTGTGCTTTTGGCAGCCATCTAATCAGTGCAGAGCACAGAGAAGTGTCAAAAACGTCATCGCTGAGGTGTAGGGCTCTCATTTGCTCCTAAAATCACATGACCATGTTATATATATTTCACTGTATTGCCTTGTGAACGCCATTTTCAGATCACAATCTGTACTGTACAGACTGCTCTTAGTTAGTTAGTTAGATAGCATTTTCCTCTCCATAGACAATAATTAGGGAGTTTGGTTTTGCTGGCTGCATCTTTCTCACACCCAGAAGCTGTTATGTGGGGACATTTGCAGGCTCGCATAATGCCTAACTCTCATATACATGGATGTATATTATACAGAGTGCTTTGATTTGCTAAATCATACTCAGTGCCCAAAAGTTTTTGCAGTATTGGGGGTGAAATCATTTTATAACACACCGTCTCCTATACAAAGAAATATATTCTAAATAGTGGTTGGTTTGTGAAAATTATTCCGAGTGGAAAAAAAATCATTTTGGCAGTTTTGGGGGTTCAATAATTGTATAACACACCATTTTCAAATCTCCTATGTGTCAAAGGGGCTCTTGGGCCCCCTCAGAATGCAGGGCCCCATAGCATCTGATACAGCTGCACCACCTATAGCTACACCCCTGCTTGAAAGCTGTCCTCATCTTTTCAGTTAGCCATCAAAAGGAATTAAGTATTTTAGCCTCTCAATATTTTTCTGTCACTCTTAGAGCCAAATTTTCTTCACTAAGTTGTTCCACGTGCAGTTTACTGTTATGGATGGTAATTACAGCTTCTCCTCACCTGTATAGGTATAAAAATTAACCAGAACATCTTCCCCCATTGACTTTGATGGGGTTTGAGTTCTAGTTCGAATGGAACCTCGAACCAGACACACTAAACTTTTTACTGCTCACTCATCTCTAGTCAAGACTAGTGATGAGCGATTACGTTGACTGTCGTCATCGGGTCGATAGTCGATATCGGCAATTATCAATAAGATATCCGATAGTCGATAATAGGTTATCGCCGATGACCATTAAAGTCTATGGGAGAGGAACAACACCTTCATTCTTACACCCAAAACAGGGATGGAAAAAGCTGGAATTAACATCCACAACAGCAAACTGTATACGTGCTACATCTTAGGCAAGACAATTAGGTTATAAAAGCCACAGAAAAAAAATCACAGAACTTCACTATCCCTGTCTTGCACCACAGCATGACCCTTAAACCTGCATGAACCACAAATTAAAAAAGTGCCAGAAGGCAGTATGATTTGAAACCATCATTTAACTTGAACTGGACATTGAATATCCCTGTCCTGGAACGCAGCATGAGCCCCAAACCTGCATGACTCCAGATTAAAAAGTGCCGGGATAAGGAGTCTTTGAACCACCATTTTAGTTGAACTGGACATTAACTATTTCTGTCCTGTACCGCAGAATGACCATTAAACCTGTCTGACCCACAGATTAAAAAGTGCCAGAAATAGGAGTCTTTCAAAAACCATTTTAGTTTCACTGGACATTGACTATACCTGTCCTGGGCCAAAGCATGAGCCCCAAACCTGCATGACCCCCACATTTAAAAAGTGCAAGAAAAAGGAGTCTTTCAACCACCATTTTAGTTTCACTGGACATAGACTATCCCTGTCCTGGGCCACAGCATGACCCCTAAACCTGTTTGCCCCAAACAGATCACAAAGGGGCACTATGCTATTTTGTACAGGGGACTCTCATTTACTTTTAATTTTTTGGTAACTGACTTTTGTTTACAGAATTTATTTAGGGAAGTTTTTTTTATAGTTTTTACATTATTACCATTTTGCTTTTTTTTTTTTCAAGTGTTATAACATACAAATACACCCCTCCCTGCAGTTTTTAAAGGTATTTTTTACATGTGTAGATGTGTTAATTCGTCCGCACACCCCATAAGTTTTTACAAATGTCCTAATCATCCCCAAAACATTCTTAGTTGAGAAAGACATTTGCCCTCCTGGCTTCTGAGACTGAGTCAGCCAATCAATTCAAGGGTTTTTCATTTTCCTCCAAATCCTTCTTCATTGATTAGGGACAGACTCCCCTGGAGATCAAATAATGCAACCCCATAGAGAATCCAGCCCCATAAAATTTAAGACTCAAATTATGCAATTTGTGTCCAGCCCTGGCCCCCTTTTTGAAAACTATTTTACCCACACAGAAATCACCTTTTTCAAAATCTGATTTTTTAGAGAAATTTGAAGCTCTCCTGATTGCCCCTAATGGTGAGAGCCAGTGCTGCCGTCAGCCATCTGTTAACACGGAGGTCCAGCTGCCAGACTTACAGTGGGTGCGGTGAGAGACCAGGCTAGCGTCTGCCATCTATTAACACGCAGGTTCAGCAGCCAGGGCCGGAGTTACAGTGGGTGCGGTGAGAGCCCAGGCTGGCTTCCGTCATCTATTAACCACGGTAAAATGCCCTTATGACGCAGCAACAAAAACAGTCGTGCTGAAGCAGAGTGCGGAAGTGTGAGATAAGACCTCCAGCCTTCCTCAGTAAACAGTCAAGACCTGGGTAGCGCTTGCCCCTCCGTATGAGTGTGGACCAATTGAGCTTCACTTGGAAACTTGTGGTTAACGCTCCTGTTCCACCCAGGTGCCCTTTTTCTTGGCATTCTTTTTCTCATTTTACCCCAACGGGGCTGGAATAAATGGTCTCTTTTCTTTGTTCTCTGTCCGTGCTCCATACTCCATGCCCTCTGAATAACCTACATCTGGTCAAGTTTTCCTGTACCTCCCTTGTACAATTCAGAGGAATTTTTTTACCAGCTATTTTGTACATGAAAGTTTTTTAGTAGTTTAATTCTAGAAAAAAACATTTTTAAAATAGGATGGAATCCCACCATGTCTTTGTTTCTCTTTTTTAATTGTATTAAATGGGTTGTCTCAATACAGGGATTGATAGCTATGTTAAAGATCTTGCAAAAACAAGTCATTTTGCAATATGTGTCCATAAACAGTGTCCTACCTATTCCTGTTTCTGACAGCACCATCAACCTTGAGCCACTCTTGACAATTGTGAAGAACAAATGTCTGTTAGAAACAACATTTTTTTATAATAGACCTGTAGTATTGCTGCATGTCACAGAAAAATGCCCCCAAAAATTCAAAGCATGACCCTTGAGCCACTTTGGACAATTGTGAAGAACAAATGTCTGTTAGAAACAAAATTTTTTAGAATAGGAACCCGTAGTATTTTCTGCATTTCAAAGCAGCATAACCCAAAAAATTATAAAAATGACTTTCAGCCTATTAAAAATTGTGAGGGAGAAAATGCCCTTAAAAGCCACATTTTGTTCCAAAGTACCATGATTATTGCTGTATCTCACAGCAACATGACCCCAAAAAAATATAAATCTTACTTCTCAGCCACTATTAAAAAATTTTGATGGAGAAATGCCACTTAGAAGCCACATTTCTGTTCCAAAGGACCATAATTATAGCTGTATCTCACAGCAACATGACCTCAAAACCATTGACAATGCGAAAACTTCTAAAAATAAAGTGAGTAAATGGAATACGGTGTTGTCATGAAACCTTGCTGTCTTTTACAGTCTCCTCACAGCAAAAACCCGCAAAATGAACTGTTGGGAAAAGAGAATAAAAATTGCAGTAAGAAATGATCATTTTAAAAAAAAGTTTTCAAGAAGACCATTTCTGTTTGAAGAGGAATGGAAGTAGACCGGCACTAACGGTACCCCGGCAATTGGGGCCACAACATCATCAGAGATCCATGCCTGATTCATCTTGATGAAAGTCAAATGATCCAAATTATCTGTGGAAAGTCGCATGTGTTTGTCTGTAATGACTCCTCCAGCTGTGCTGAAGGTCCGCTCAGATTTGACGCTGGCTGCTGGGCAGGACAACACCTCTATGGCGTGGCGAGCGAGCTTGGGCCATTCGTCCATTTTGGATACCCAGAAGTCTATTGGGTCCGGAACACATCCAAAAACATCGGTGTTGAGACGCAGACAGTCGTGCACCATGATCTTAAGCTGGTCTCTGTGTGTTGGATGTGTGTGCCCGCATTGCATGCGTTGGTGAAAGGGGGTAAATAAAGATTGCCAGAGGTCACCCATTAGGCTTCTGCCACCTTGCCTGCTGCTGCTGCTGCCGCTACGGCTGCTTGGCACTCTACTGCTGTCACATCGCTGATGTTGTTCCACCGTGACATTTGAGGAACGTGAAGCAGACGCAACAGATGTCTCCAGTTGATCAATCAGCAAGGTCTCCATTTCCTGCATTTTACTCTCCCATTTGGGTGGGTGGAAGGAAAGTGCTGAGTTTTGTTTTGTACCGGGGATCCAGGAGGGTGGCCACCTAGTAACTGTTGTTTATTTTGATGGCCTTAATGCGAGGATCATGTTGGAGGAAATGGAGCATCCAAGCACTCATGTGAGAGATGGAGCCTTGATTTCCCAAGCCTCTGGGTCGAGGGGCACTAGCAAACTGATTTTCCTCATCTTCCTCCTCCGCCTCAAATTCGCGCCAACCTCTTTCCAAGGCAGGGACGTCGGTAACATCGGTGTCTAGGAATACCTCCTCCTCCTCCTCCGCTTTCCCCCGGCAAAGCTTCAACACAGCCCGACTTGCTGAGATGCTGCACCCTGAGAGCTGATTCGCCGCCTTGCACTAGCCCTGGACCCCAAACCCCTGCCTAATGAAGACCGATGAAATTGTGAAACTGTCGGGCCTTGTGGATTTGACGGAGAGAAAGGCTCCGTGTCCGCATCTGTGTCCGTCTCCTCCTCCGTCGCTTGCGGGACCTGTTGTTTCAGAGTGTCCAACGATCGTTCCAGAACTAAGATCACCACAATGGTCATGCTGACAAGGGCATTGCCCGCACTGACCATTTTGGTGGCTTCTTCAAAACTGGCAAGGATGGTGCAGAGCTCTTTCACCTGCCTCCACTCTCGGTGGCTCAACACCCCGAGGTCCGCACCCCTGCTTGTCAGGCCATGTGTTTACTTCGTACTGCGTAATGGGATTGCGCTGCTGCCACAATCGCTGGAGCATGTGGAGGGGGGGAATTCCCGCGTGTTGCCACCCTCAACAATGAGACGGTTGACGGGGAGGCCGAGCTGACGCTGCAACGCGCAGGCGGGACGAAGCAGGGTGCGAAAGGCGGAAGTGCGAACTCAGACCTCAAGCCTTCTTCAGCAGGCAGTCCAGACCCGGGTAGCTCTTTAGAAATTTCTGGACGACAAGGTTCATGACATGTGCCAGGCAAGGGATGTGCTCCAGCCTACCGATCTTAAGGGCGGCCAGCAGATTTCGCCCGTTTATCGCCCCAAAACCCCCTTGCCTGGCACAAGGTTCTTGTCACCAGCCAGCGCTCGGTCCCGTTGCGGAGAGCCGTCCACAGCTCCTGACCTGTGTGTGGATGGTCTCCAAGACAGATTAATTTCAACACGGCCTGGTTTCTCTGGGCACGTGATGCCACCAGAGGACCATGGGGGAAAGAAACCCCGCACCATCCTGCGGTTTTGAAGAGCGTTTCTCCGAGCCTGAGAGCCACCGTCACCCCCAGAGACATCCACCCCGCTCACCCGTGAGCTGTCACAGAGATATAGCGGCCTTGGCCGTCTTACTAGTCCATGTGTCGGTGGTCAGATGACTTTTCCGTCCACAGATGCAGACAACGCGCTTGAAATTTTAGATGACAAAGTGGCTGGCCAGGGCAGGGACGGCTTTTCTGGCAAAGAAATGCCCGCTCGGATCTGGTATTGGGGGCAGGCAAGGGCCATGACGTGGCGGAACCCATCTGTGTCCACCAGACGGAAAGGCAACATTTCCAAGGCCAAAAGCCTAACAATGCCGACATTAGGTTTTTGGGTTTGGGGATGGTTTGGGTTAAAGTGTTTTTTCTCTCCCAAACTGAAGAAGAAGGCTGGTGCTAAGGGCCGTGTACGGGTGCAGGTCGTCAAATGGGGGGAGGAAGAAGGGGGTAGGATTGGGTCTCTGGTGGTGCGGTGGTAATTTCGGGCGACGGGGGAGGCTGAACGGAGGCTGATCCTGATCAAGACTCTGAAACTAGGCAGCTGAGGAAGCTTGGGGTGGGGAGGAGGAGGCGGAGACAGGGGTGTGACAGTGGTTGGAGGCCCGGCGTGGGTTGGGCCCTTTTTTTGCCCAAAAGTTTGCCTCCATTTTCAACTAAATGCTTCGCGCATGTGACTAACATGTTTGGTGGTGGTTAAAACCTAGGTTCTTGCCTCTATTATGCGTTTACGGAAAAGGGGCATATGACATGCTGGTGAATCAGAGGCTTGCTCAAAGAAGGCCCGGTTTGGGAAGGTCGGGCCCTTTTTGACGGCGAAAAGGGGGAGGAGGGGTTTCTGCACCGTGGCTGGCGGAATCTATCACGGACTTCGGGGACCCCCCCTCCCCTTTTTGAGGGGGACCTTATGACACTACCCCATGTCTTCCTCCTCGCCAGTGATGAAGCGCTGCAAGCAAATTCTGCGAAAAGCCCACGTTGGACCCGAAATGTCGTATATCATCTCACACGGGTGATTGGTTTTCCTGACATTTGCATCCAGGAGCGCGGGCTACAAGCAAGGGGGGACTGAAAGGCTTTGCCGACCCCCCGGGGTTTTTTTGCCTTGACGGTTTCCCTTTCCTCCTTGATGGCATCAGTAAGGGGCGTCAGGCAGAGAAAATCATCCTTTTTGGGCCTCTTGATCTTTTAACATCCCTTCTGCCCCCCCCGCATTTTGTCATCAAAGAGGTTTTCAAAAAATGGATTATCCACAGTGGTGGTAACGAGTTGACATTTGGGCTGCTTCATGTTGGACGGTGCTGATGATGCTGATGACGACATTTGGGGCCCGTGACGGGGGGGGACAGGAGGAAAGATGCTGGATGCAGGTTGCAAAAACCACTTAAGAACAGTTTGGCGACGTTTCTTACTGGTTCACGGGGCCCTGACCCAGCGATGACGGGCCTGACCCCCTGAAACTGACGATCCGCTGGCATGGTGTTGTCGCCACACTGAAAGGAGCACCTTCTTCGTACCTCTCCCCCTTTCCCTACCCCCTCTTTGCTCGCTTACCCCTGAATTTCGTCCATGTTCAGAAAAAAAAAAATTTGAGAAGGTATGGAAGATTTTTTGGAAAGCTCTTTTTAAAAAGAGGCAAATCACAGCTATTTCAAAATCCCTCGAATCAAAAAAAAATTGTGGATTCAAATTTAACGCAAAAGGGGGCTCTATCAACACAAAGTGAAAAAAAAAACGTACTGAAATGTACACCCGTAATAAAGGTATTTTTTGGGAATATCAACCCTTTGGGGACTACAAAGTTGCGGATTCAAATTTAACTGCAAAGTAGATCTATCAACAAAGCTTGACTGACCAAAGTGAAAAAAACCCTGTCTGAAAAGTATACGGGGTAAAAAGGTATTTTTGGCACCTATCATACACCTGTCTTGACTACAAAATGGGTTCAAATTTAACTGCAAAGTAGATTATCACAAAACTTTATGACCAAAAATAAAAATCACCTGTCTGAAATGTATAGGATATTTAAAAGGTTTTTTTGGACCTATCAGTACACCTGTGGGGACTACAAAGTTTTGGGGTTCAAATTTTAAATGCAAAATAAATCTATCAACAAAACTTGACTGACCCAAAAAGGAAAAAAACACTGTTGAAATGTTGGGATAAAAAAAGGTATTTTTTTTTCACATCAATTTCCCCCTGGTGATACTAAATTGCTGTATTCAAATTTTAAATGCAAATTGATCCATCAACAAAGCTTGACTGACCAAAAGAAAAAAAAAAACCCGTCTGAAATGTATCGGGTTTAAAAAGGTTTTTTTTGCACCTTTCAGTACACCTGTGGTGACTACAAAGTTGCTGGAATCAAATTTAACTGCAAGCTGGCTCTATCAACAAAGGGCCTGGCCAAAGTGAAAAAAAAACGTATCTGAAATGTACACTGTAATAAAAGGTATTTTTTGGCCCCCCCCCCCCCCAATCAAACCTGTGGTGACTACAAAGTTTTTGGATTCAAAAAATTTAAATCAAAGTAGATCTATCAACAAAGCTTGACTGACCAAAAATGAAAAAAACACCCCTCTGAAATGATGGTATTAAAAGGGATTTTTGGCACCCATCAGTACCCGTGGGGAAACAAGGGTTTTTGGGTTAAAATTTTAATGCAAAATAGATCTATCAACAAAGCTTTATGACCAAAAGTGAAAAAAAAAAACCCGTCTAATGTATACTGATAATAAAAGGTATTTTTTTTCACCAATCAACCTGTGGTGGGCATAAAAATTGCTGGTTTTAAAATTTTAATGCAAAGTAGATCTATCAACAAAGCTTCTGACCAAAAATAAAAAAAAACACCTGTCTGAAATGTATACGGATATTAAAAAGGGATTTTTGGCACCATCAGTACCCTGTGGTGATACAAAGTTCTGGATTCAAAATTTTAACTGCAAAGTAGATCTATCAACAAAGCTTGACTGACCAAAAGTGAAAAAAAAACCCGTCTGAAATGTATACGGATATTAAAAGGGATTTTGGCACCCATCAGAACCTTTGGTGAATAGAAGTTGGTATTCAAATTTAACTGCAAAAATAGATCTATCAACAAGCTTGCTGACCAAAGTAAAAAAAAAAAACCTTCTGAAATGATACGGGATAATAAAAGGTATTTTTTTGGCACCCTTTAATTCACCTTAGTGACTACTAAATTGCGATTCAAATTAAAAGCAAATAATCTATCAACAAAGTTGACTGACCAAAAGGAAAAAACACCTGTCTGAAATGTAATGATAATTAAAAGGGATTTTTTTTGGGACCAATCAACCCGTGGGATACAAAGTTGTTGGATCAAATTTTTAAATGCAAAGTGATCATCACAAAGCTTGATGACCAAAAATGAGAAACACCCGTTGAAATGTATACGGGGTTTTAAAAGGTATTTTTGGACCTATCGTAACCTGTGGTGACTACAAAGTTGCTGGATTCAAAATTTAAAATGCAAAGTAGATTACAACAAAGCTTGACGGGCCAAAAGGAAAAAAAACACCTGTCTAAATGTTACGGATATTAAACTATTTTTGGCACCTATCGGTACACCTTGGTGACTACAAAGTTGCTGGATTCAAATTTAACTGCAAATAGATCTATCAAAAAAGCTTGATGACCAAAAGTGAAAAAAAAACCCGTCTAAATGTTCTGATAATAAAAGGTATTTTTTGGACCTATCAGTACACCCGTGGTGACTACAAAATTGCTGTATTTAAAATTTTAAATGCAAGGGGGCTATATCAAAAAAGCTGGACTGGGCAAAATTGAAAAAGAAACCCCACTGAAATGTAGACTGGAAAAAAAGTGGAGTTTTGCACTTAACAAATGACCTGCAGTTACTAGAAAAGATCTGTATCCTAAAAGGGAAACATGCTAAAAAAAGTTTTGGCTGTCAATATCCATACCTTTATAGAGCTTTGTCTGTGTTCGCTCCTTTAAAAATTCCTTTTAACTACCCAAACTCAATCTCTGATTAACAATTCAAGGGCACAGCTAAAAGTAGGCTGTTCGTGAAAAAATAAAATAATTTCGCTGAGCTGTTTGTGAGCTGTTTGGACAGGGAAAGCGTACTCCTATGCTATGAGACGCTGAAAAAACAATGTCATGAAAAAGGAAGGCTGTTTTTGTAAAACGAGGGGCATGTGATTTTTCCAGCCAAACGCAACCTAACATCCAGTATGACGTCCACACACATTCACCCGCTCTATTCCCGTAAGTGATTTGCTGGCGCCAAAAAGACAGGAAGCGCCCTAATGGCGCGATATTTAAAAGTTATGACAGATTTTAATCTAAATTATCGCGTGATCTAAAAAAATCCGATCAACAAAAAATTTACCGTGCCGATTTCAACTTTGTCGATAATAATCGCTCAACACTAGTCAAGACCCATAACATTTTTATTTTACCATAGAATTGTTTGGGTGCTTGCTTTATGAAGCCAAACTTGTAGTTTAAAATTATACTATTTGGGACAACATACACAGTTGAGTAAAATGATTATGACCACCATGTAATATCCAGCGTAACTACTGGGTGCAGCATGGACAGCATCTAGCCAGATTGGCAATAAGGTCTTGGTAGATTGTCATAGGTATCTGGAGCCACACTGACTGCAGTGCATCCCACAGCTGCTGGATGGTGGATGGGGAAGGATCCATAGAGCAAACACGATGCTTGAGATTTTCCCACAGATGCTCATTTAGGTTCAAATGTTGGGCATTAGGGGGTACAGAATAGTACTTGAAAGTTTTGGTCATGCTCTTCCAATCAATATCAGACATTTCTAGCTGTAAGCCATGTTACTTTGTGTTGTCACACCTCAAGCGCAGCTCTGTGCTGCCGGACTCCGGAGGCAGCGTTTCTGTAGGGGATCCAGGAAAGGTGAGTAACTTTCTTTTCTTTTTTATTAACTAGCCACTACAGGGCGGCAGGCATATCTAGTTCTAATTACTACAGGGGGGAGGGGGGATATCTAGTTCTAATTACTACAGGGGGCCATATCTAGTTCTAATTACTACAGGGAGGGCATATCTAGTTCTAATTACTACAGGGGGGCATATCTAGTTCTAATTACTACAGGGGGGCCATATCTAGTTCTAATTACTACAGGGGGGCCTTATCTACTTCCCAAATTTTTCAGGCGGGTCCTTTTTCTAAAATTAAATACAGGGGGGGGATATCTAGTTCTATTTACACCGGGGGGGGGGGGGGCTACGATTTAATACACGGGGGCCTATCAGTTTTAATTACTAAGGGGTGGGGGCCAAAATCTATTTCTAAATTTTTC
>JAODAL010035034.1:0-43449 GCA_025379985.1 Phyllomedusa bahiana | reverse complement strand
ATTTTTTCTGTATCCAATTTAAGTACAAGGGGGCAATTTGAAAAAATTGGGACGCACAAAATAAAAGGTACAATTTAACCTCAGGTGTGAGTTGTGCTGGCCAAAAGTGGTAAAAAAATGGCATTTCAATGCAGATTCAAAGCAGAGTCTGGGCTGCAAAATATACACCCTCTTTCCGAAGCCTGTCTGCCGGTCCGTCTGTTTCCCTCCCTCCCCCACCCCCTGCGGCTGTACAGCACTAGATGCTTCTTTAAAATTCTCTGTCTAACTAAATAAGAACTGAAATTGTCTAATCTACCTATATTCTAATGTTCACAGCTAAAAGCATAGTTTTCTGTATGAATAAAGAGAAGAACTGTGTCTCTGGGCAGAGCTGAATTGAGAGACACGCAGCACACGTCTTGCTCTAGTGTTAGACTGATACTGAACAGGAAACGCTGTTCTATGCAAAACGAGGTCATGTGATTTTTCCAGCCAATGACAACCATACACATCATAGTAATGACATCACACACCCAGCTCCCTCTGCTCTATGCTGTAAGCTGATTTGCTGGCCGCCAAAATGACAGGAAGCGCCAAAAATGGTGCAATAGTAATAGATTATCTGCAGATTGTCACCTAAAATATCGCTTGATCGGAAATTTCCGATCAGCCTAAAAATCGTGCCGATTTCAACTTTGCTCATCCCTAATCATAAATTTTCAATTAGAAAATTACATTGAGAATTACATTGCAAAAGTTCACCTATACATTTAATCTCCAAATCATGGGAAATGTTTGTACATAGAGAGGATACAACTAATATTAATAAGGTGTATCCATCATCCCGTGGCATTTTGTTCTAAATTTGTATCCATTGGCCTGACTCTTTCAGATAGCTAGGGAGTTCCATCACCTGGGTCTGCAAAAATAGATCTAAAAATGTGAGAGTTGGCTTGTAGGGGAATTAATGCCTGCTATTGTGGGCCTCCTTGAGTGGAGAAGTTAAACTCTTATGAATCTTAGTTAAAAAATAAATAAAAAGAAAACTAGGTTCTCTAATATATATGGAGTTTTTTCCTTTTTTCTCTATAATGCCTTTTTTTGCTGCTTCAGCTATAAATGTATAAAGATTTTTTTGAAGAAGGAGGAAAGGGTCTCCCACATTATTTAATAATAAAGGGGGTCGGATAGGATACTCTTAATAATACTTATCATGGATCAGAATCACTATCCAACTATTCCGTTAAAGCTCCTGAGATAGCGCCAGTGTGTGTCGAAAAACTTGTCAAGTTTTTCAATAAGTGTTATTTATGGACTCAATGTTAATGACTTGTATGTAGCGATGCCTTTTAAAACTGACACTAGTGTTATGACAAGTCTCGTAGATAACATGCCTGTAATCCATGACAAAATCATATAGCATGAGCAAGGGAATGTTATCCGTGCCACAGACTTGGCTTTAATGAATGCAGAGTGTGATCGAACTGCTACAGAAACTGCAGCCAAACCAGTTGCAGATTAGCTCAGGTGCACCCCTTGTTGTCATAGTTGATCTGAAGCTGAAAATTTCCAGATAGCGACTATTGCAGAACTTCTGTTTTCAGCTGTAATTCATGGATATCTATGATTTGATTTCATTGCTTATGTGGATAGGATGCGTCGTTACAAACATCTGGTGAGAATTTCATGTCGATAGCACCTTTAGAAATATACACTATTCACAAAAAGTGAGGGAGATTTGGCTTTTGGTTGAAATTTCAGGATGAACATAAAATTTTTTAAATGAACTAAATGAGACCATCTACTAAATTTAGAATGTACATGTCCAACTGTTCAATGTTTCAGTACTTTTTACACAACTTCCTAATCTCTAACAAGGAGCTTAATGGCAAAATTCCCAACAGGTGTTTGATCCTGAATCCCACCCAATAAATGTAGGTACTTCATGTAAGTTGGGAGTTAAACATTATTCCTCATCATGCTTGTCATATTTTTACATCATGAGACCAAGACAACACTGTAGCGGGTGGTCCCGCTTCTCGGCCCGCGGGCCGTGGGCGCACCTGTGGCCACTCCCCCGGGTGCCTGCCGGGCTCGGGTGGCGCCGCTGGCCGCTGGACGCGCTGTGGGTCCACTCGTCCTGGAGACTCACGTGACCGCGTTCCTGACACGTCCGCGCACTCTGCCGGCCGAGGCGCGCGGACCCGCTCCCTAGGGCGCGCGCGCGCTCTTTCTTGTAAATTTATAGGGCCAGCGCCCCGGTAATTGGCTAATTGCCGGGCGCTTCCCCTATTTATGGGTTTGCGCCACGGTCCTTCCTTGCTGGATCTATGTTGCCTCATGCCCTAGAAAAAGCGTTCTTTAAGTGTGTTCTTGCCTTGTCGTGTACCAGATCTCTTGCCACGTTTCTCGACTCCGAACCTCAGCCACCTACCCTGACCTTCCTGCCTGCCCACGACTACGATTCTTGGCTTACGATTCTGTACCTCGCTGCACCTCGGCCGCCACCGCAAGCCTGCCGCGTCAGGGGTAGTGACTTGGTAGAACCCCACCGCAGCAAGTCCATCCCGCTTTGCGGCGGGCTCTGGTGAAAACCGGGATTTTGCTTCCTGGTGCGGTTGTTGCCATCACTTGCGGTGGTCAAGTGAATCCACTACCTAGCCGTTGCAAACACCTTACAATTGATCAACAGTATCTTGCCATTGCGAGGATTCAAGCATGATGTTCTCAGACGGAAGTGGCCACTGAGCTTACTGTGTCAGAGAGGATCATCAGCAAGTTGTAGGAGATAAAGAAAAACAGGAATAGTCACAGAAAGGCAAAGTAGTGGATGCCATTTGGCTACATCACACACTGATTACTGCTTTATTGTAAACAACGTCCTGGGGAACTGAATGATGAATGCCACACAACTTCAATCACGTTTAAGGGAGGTAAGAGGCATCCAAGTGTTATGTCAGACCATTCATAACCATTAACATCAGCATAGTCTGAGTGCTAGATGACCAGAAAGGTACCTGACCTTGCTGATGCAAAGCGCTCTCCTTGACATCACCAGCATCGTTGGCAGCCATCATTCCTGCTCGTAGTAAATAGAATTTTATCACTGAACAGCACTGAGGACCACTGGTCCCTTGTCCAGTGTAGATGTTCTCGGGCCCATGCAAGATGATGATGCCTGTGCCTATTAGCGTGCTCAGGTGCATTTGGATGTCCCTCATCTCCCTTACATGTGTCATCAGTGTGTGATGTAGCCTAAGGACGTCCTCTTCCAGTCTCTTTATCTGTTGCAACCTACTGATGACACTCTTTGACACTCTAAGCTCAGTTGCCACTTCCCTCTGAGAGCATCCTGCTTAAAACCTCACAATGGCAACGTATGGTGTTGCCTTGGTCTCATGATGTGAAAATGTGAACAGCACGATGAGGAGGACTGTTTAAATCCCAATTCGAATCAATCCCCTAAATTTATTGGGCGATTCAGGGATCAATTACCTGTAGGAAATTTTGCCATTAAGGTCCTTGTTAGAGATCAGAAAGTTGTGCAAAAAGTACTGTATCACTGAACAGTTGGGCATGTGCATTCTAAAGTTATGAGATGGTTGCCTTTAAAATAAATTTCAAGAAATTTAATTTTCATCCTGAAATTTCAATCAAAACCAAATATCCCTAACTTTTTGTAAGTAGTTTATTTACTATATAATTGGTGACATGTTCAGAACTTATTTTACTAGCTATACATCCCTGTTTCAGATATTATTTTCACTTGAAATATAAGATATATATGAGAGAGAGATGTATATTTTGTACAAAACTGATGTCTTGATATTTTTAGTTTTTTTTCTACTTTTTTTCCTTTTTTCTTCTTTTTGTGTGTAGGTTTTTTTTATTGTTGTGGTAACATTTTCATTTGTGGTGTTTTTAATACTAATACTTTTAACATCTTTTATGAATTTTTGTTATATCCATTTATGAAAAAGGACTGAAACGTCCAGAGAATTTTGTTATGGATGTTGGATATCAAATAAAGATATCGAGTGATAATAATATGTGAAACATAGATGTGTTCATGGATATGTACTGTATATGTTACAAACACTGAACAAAGACCCTGTGTTTTTATGATTAATCAATAATAAGCAACATACTCTCAGTAAAGTCCTTTTGATACTAGAGGAATTGCCGTTGGATATTTTGTACTGTAATAAATAGTGGACAGCTCCATAGTACAGTGCTGCAGGATACTTCACACTGTATTGTCTCAATCATTGTCTAAACCACGGACTCTTAGCCACGTTGCATTGTCTTTTGGAGCTGTCCTGATGGGTGGGGATTGATCATAATTAGAAACAAGTGGTGCTGCTGTACTGTTTTATTACTGATAATATGGAACTTCTAATTTTACTGACTATGAATACATTGGACTTCCTCTTTATTTTCCACTTGTGCAGTGTCTACAAATTATGTTATGTAGTTATTGTGCTGCTTTTATCACCTTATTTTGTAGCCTCCACATATCAATATAGGATGACTATTCTTTTTAAGCCAAGTAACCTAAGAGGTAAAAAAAAACCTCTTATCAAGTCATAAGCAGATAAGCCAAGCTGCAGCACTCATTGTAAAATACAACTGTTGCTAAAGTATATGTAATACAATGTGTAGGTATATTGTATTACATTTAACATCTTGTTACTTAAACAGTACACCTTCTTCAATGTACCTTGGAACAGTAGCATTGGCCTTTATAGTTAAGTTCGATTGCCTTGGCTCTCTAAATCAACTCTTCACTTTAGAACAGCAGGTACAAGAAACGATATGCGTAAGATTTAAAGGTCACATTCAGCGATATTTTACCATTGTGTGCAAGCTGATTTTTCTTCTAAGGTGTAATCTATCATGTAACTTAACAATTGCAAAATGTTCCATATTTCAGTTTCTAGCGCTTTTGTTCTGATTCTAAGTATATTGCATAGCTAAAAAAAATAAAATAAAAATAAAAGTGTAAAAGAAACTTACCGTAACTTGAAATAGATTCAATGTTTCCTTCCAATCTATTACACAGTTTCACTCAAACCATACTTTAATGGGTTTTCTTACCCTTATCTGTATAGAAATATTGTTCATCTATGATATTTTACCCTGATTTGTATGTTTGTATAGTCAAGACATAGTCATAAGATTGAGAATTAAAGTCATCTCATAAATACCACTACTACCCAAATGTAAGTCAGTCTCTCCTATCCCTGCCAACAATAACTGTTATGTCTGTGGTAGACAATCATAGCTAGACACTTCCTATGCAGTGGCTATGGCACATAAAAAAAAAAAAAAAAACATTATATGGCCACCAGTCAAATACATTCAATGGGATGGGTCCACCAGCTCCTAAAAAGCAGCTATCCGTTCTGGCTCATAGTGGAAGGTTATCTCATGAGGGCATGACTTGTCTTTATAAGACAAAGGGCGACATGTATGAAACCAGGCACAAACATGTCAGTTTTAAATTGCTTTAGATGAGTGTAGAAGGTGCAATCTTTCACAGCACTTTAAACCTGTGTACCATTCAGCAGAAAAGTTTGTCTTAGTCATGTCACTTTGAAACTAGTATGGATATGTACAACAGTTATGTGCAAAAGTTTGGTGCAATCGTACGTCTTTTGTCAAACTTTGGCACAGTCATATGACTCTGGGGCGACACGTCCTCGCAAACTTGATGCATTCTAAATGTCATGAATGGTGCAGCATGCACCAAGTTTGGGCGTGCGACTGTTCATACATCTATAGAACAGGGCTACAACAGGTTTTTGGCCTCAAAGCACGGCACCCCCGTTCATACATGTCTCCAAAGAATTTTTTAGATTGAACACTATGGGCAACGTATATGAATGGGGCTGCGCCATATTACTGGTGTGCTTTACAGCACGAAACATGTCTCAGATCTGTTCTATGGATGTATGAAAAGTCGTATGCTTAAACTAGGCACATACTGCACCAGACACAACACTTTAGATTGCACAGTTTGCTGGGGCACTTCACGCCAGAATCAAATGACTGTGTCAAAGTTTGACATAATATGTGGAATTGCAGTTTCAAAATGGCATTCCTGAGACAAATTTTACAGTAGAACGGTACACATGTATATAGTGCTGTGAGGCACATTCATAGATACTGTCGCCATATGTATTTGGTATGTACACTACAGATGGTATCCCTCAGCATTGGCCGCGATTAATTAATTCAGCACACGGACAATTAACCCTTTAGATGCCGAGGTCAAATCGCGACGTGATTGCGAGGTGCCGATGGTTGCCTAACAAAGTCTTCCAAGTTGTCACTGAGTAATGTACTGCTATGTATTGTAGCAGAAATCTACTAGATTGCTGAGTTAAGTCCCCTGTGGGGACAAGTGAAAAAATAATTAAAGTAAAAAGTTTAAAAAAAAGTGAATGTAAAAAAAAGTAAAAACAAATAAAATAAAACATGTGCATCACCCTTTTACAAAGGCCAATCACCTCAAAAGAGATAAAAAATAAAAGCATATTTGGTATTTCCATCTGTATAATGACCAAGCCTATAAATATATTATGTTATTTAACCTGTATGTTGAATGGAATAAAAAATGTTTAAAAAAACAATGGCAGAATTGCAATTTTAGTTCATCTCATTACAAATAAAATGGATTAAAAAGCAATCAAATGTCATATAAACCCTTAACTGTTATTAATTAACACATCAGTTACGACTATCAGTACATAGCCAAGCATAAATATTGTTTAACACAATAAAAACTCTAAAATATAAAAAAAAAACTATAAAAATTGTGTATCATTCTCATCATAGTCAACCCATGCAATATAATTAACGTGTCATGTAAACTACATGGTGAACACTGTAAAAATGTTTAAAAAAAAGCTACCAGAATTGCTGTATTTTCTTTATCCTAACTGAAAAAGTGGATTAAAAAGAGATCAAGTAATGTCCTCACAAAAAAATGACACTAAACATGAGCGAATCGATTCTAACGAAGTGGAATTCGTTTAGAATTTCAGGAAAAATTCGATTCTGAATGAAACCGAAGTTCATGGCAATTCGTGGTAACAAATCTAAAATAGCCGCGAGCACATGGCAGGATATGGGACAAAGAACTATGGGAGGAAGAACAGAACACCCTCAATGACATGTGCAGACAGACAGCCAATCATCAGCCAGCCAGCTTCTTTGATGTCACAGCCCTATAAATAGGGCAGCCACGTTAAATTCTGTCACTTTTCACTGTGTCTCGTATGCACAAGCATCTCTGTGTAGCTGTACCAGATTGCACCCTGTGTAAAATACTTCCAATTTTAGAGTTACTGGGATTAAATAACTTTCAAACACACAGGTGTGTGTCATATACACACCTGTTCCTAAACCAACGACTTTATTTTGGGATATTGCAATCTGTGGCAAAGAGTTAATTTTTTCACTTATTGTGGAGAACTCTGTGTCAAATCCAGTGTGAGTATTTCTCCCATACACACATCTCAAATCCAGCCAGTTCAGTGTGTAGGGATATTGCAATATGTGGAAAAGAGTTAATTGTTTCCCTTATTGTGGTGATTCTGTTAAACGCTGATACATGTAGAGCCCTCCCAAAAGAGTGGAGAGGGTGTCACCAGTGATTTTGCTTTGATGTCACTGATCATTTTGCCCTTCCTTTGATCCATCAGTGTCCACTTTTAATTGGTCAATAAGCCAAAAAGAAACAGAAGTTGATCCAAAAAAAGAGATAACAAGTAAATGGAATATTTGCATGTCTTCTGCATTTTGTATCCACTCCTGCTTTTGGTTACCTAATCATCAGATAATCCTGATGCAAACAAATTACCATGTGATACTGGCCTTAGGGCTTCTCCGAAGACACAATTGGTTGTGTTTGTCCTTTCCATTCCTTCTGACAGATTAAAAGAAGGAGAAAACCAAACATAGTAGTAGCATCATAGAGTGGTGGAGGGTAGAAACAGCATTAAGAAACCCCAGGGTGGTTGAGCGAGAGAGCGGTCAGTTGGCAGCAGCATGAGTAGTTTACCGAGTGGAACAATGACAGATTGTGGAGGTGGCAGCAGCATGAGTAGTTTACAGAGTGGCACAATGACAGATTGTGGAGGTGGCAGCAGCATAAGAAGGCCACAGATCGGCACAGTGTGGAGGTGGCAACAGAAGCATCAGGCTGGAGAGTGGCACAATGACATAATGCAGATGCGGCAGCAGCTAGGTGACATAATAAGGAGGTGGCGGCAGCAACAGCATCAAGCCAGAGAGTGACATGGTGACATAGCCTGGAGATGACAGCAGCAGTAGCAGCAGCATGAGGAGACCTGAGTGGTGAGGGGGCGGCAGCCTCGGAAGACTACATAATGGCCCAGTGAAGAGTGGGGAGGTGGGTGGCAATACCAGTCCCTGGTAAAGATGGTGGGTGGTAGATGGAACAGCTAGCAGCAGATGTGTGGCATCAGGCAGGTGGCAGCATCATAATAGCAGCTGAGGCAGTTGGTCAGAAGAATCCAGACTCATTTATCAAAGTTTGGGTGAGGCGGCATGGCTGATCTAATCTGATGCATCAGGCATTGGTGTGTGGAAATCCTGGCTGATCCATGCCTTATCTTGAGAAAGGTGAGTCTCTCCACATTTTGGGTGGAAAAGTGAGTTCTCCTTGCAGTAACTATGGCCCCCACTGCATTGACTCTCCACCTCGGCTCGGCACAAGCCATCAGTTCTCTGAATGGTGCAGATTCCACCACTTGAAAAGAGAGGGACTGCAGTACCACCAACTTGGACAGGAGCAGCTTCTGCGCCGTAGGATGGCTGGACGCATACTACTGTCTCTTGGCAATTGTCTAGGTGAACAACTGCTGGCGCAATGAGTGGCGACGAGCAGGGGCATCTGGACCAGAAGATGATGGGAAAGACTGATAGCTCCCTTTGGCAGAGGTGGTGGAGCCTTGACTGCCTGAAATGGGATGAGTGCCACTGGGTGCTGCTGCTGTTGCTGCGGCAGGATGGACCACCACATCTGAGATATGTTTTTTCCAGGTCACTGGGTGGTGATGCTGCATATGTTGACGCAGGGCTATGGTGTCAACATTAGGTCCCTGTCCACGCTTCACTTTCTGCCTACAGATTCTACATATACCCATGTATTTCAAAGGTGTTTCACCTTATAAGTGAAAAAAGTTACTCTTTGGCGCAGAGAACAATATTCCAAAATAATAACTTGTCTGTAATGGAGATGTGTGTATATGACAAATACAAAAGCTGTATTTCAAAGATAGTTCACCACAATAAGTGAAAAAAGTAACTTTTTATAGCTCTACATGTATAGGCGTTTAACAGAACAGGTTCTGTCATAATCTGTGGAATCATCTGATAACGATGTAAAAGGAGTGCGCTCTTTGATGCTATAGTGGGATCTTGGACCTCAGCTCAGTTCTTTCCAGCTGGCGCAGACATTACCTTGTCCGGCTGCGTTCCCACTTCAGTTATTTGATCAGTTTTGACACCGTAATTTTCCCGACAACTGAAGTGTGAAGCAATTCTAAAAGCGGCGTCTGTCATCTGCTTGTTATACTAAATCACAACATTGTTTCAATACCAAACCACGCTCCCTATGCATATTTCTGCATGGCACAATGTTCTACAACACAATTATAAGCTTCGGACCTTCTTAATTTGTATTACTGCGTGCTAATAGAGTGTATAACAGGCCCCTTCCTGTAGCCCGTTCCTTGTCCCATGAAATAGAGTGCACTCCAGATTCATTCAAATGTACTCTATACTTTATTAGGCTTCTTCATAAGCCAGACAACATGTAAATCTATACTTAGCATCAAAATATGTATCAAAAGTCAATACAGCACTTTGTGGTTTTTAGACAATCTCCAATTCAGGAGTATTCACATCAAGTCCATATATCTTTCATAAGGAGCTCATGATGCAGTCAGCTTCCAGCCCTGGAGCGATGTGCTCAGGTGTGTGCAACCAGAATCGATTTTTAGGGGCCCCGCCCCTTCCTCAGGCGTGTTCACAGAAATGTCAAGCTAGTATTTAAATCCTAATGCAATATTATTAAAAACAATACCATCCTAAATCCAAAAAAATTTAAACATGCACATT
The DNA here is from genome assembly GCA_025379985.1 of Phyllomedusa bahiana. Classification (NCBI taxonomy): domain Eukaryota; kingdom Metazoa; phylum Chordata; class Amphibia; order Anura; family Hylidae; genus Phyllomedusa; species Phyllomedusa bahiana. The sequence continues at coordinate 33,315 of JAODAL010035034.1, read as the reverse complement.
AAAATTACATTCTTCATTTAACCCTTTAGGGATTAGTTTGTCTAATGTAAAAATCCAGAAAACCTCTCTTCTAAGAAGTTTCTTTCTAATCTTTTGCTCATCCGGGCTGAAAACCTGCTCAATTATCTGCCAACGTAACTCACTAATGTTTAGCCTCGCTAAAATGTCTCGCAAGGGAGATTTCGCCATACTTCTCTACTCTATTAGTCTGCGTTACCGGCTCTTCCTCTGTTTAAAGCATCTAATATTCGGCTTGTGTTCATTAAGTCTCACCTTCATCTTGCGCGATTAGTAGAGAGTAGAGAAGTATGGCGAAACCTCCCTTGCGAGATATTTTAGCGAGGCTAAACATAACATTACTTATTGCACAAAACCACATTTTATAAGTTACATACGTCCTTAAGGGGTTAAACAATAGAACAATTCTGCTAAGGGAACTTCCTGCTTGAGTGCCCCTCTTTATATCTGTACTATAAAATGTGTGCAGTTTAAATGTTCCCCACAGATTTTGTATTTTATTTATGTAACACTGTACAAATTAAATCATGTTTCATCTTAGCTTGTGATTTCAGGGAACAGCTCAGGTAGTTTATGCTGCTGTATCTGATACCAGGATGTAATATTGTGAGAGAAGCGGAGCTCTATGATATATAGGTTTTTATGATTTGGAGAGGGATTTCAAAATAAAAAGCAGACAAAATACTGACCGAACTCTTTATGAAACAATCAAAACAAAAAGACTTGGCAAGAATCACCCACGTGTATGCTATATAGACACAAACGAGCCTGTGGCTTCTGATGCCTCCGCACATGGATTCCTGCCGGACGCTGCAGTAAAGATTCCAAAAGCGCTCTGAAGTCAGTGTAAAGATGATCCAGGGGTATGTCTCAGCAAATGCTTTATCGAAAAATGCTCATTACAGACAGAGGATAAAAAGTGCATGTAGCCTTAGCTATCCAATAGGGTAGCTTAAACCACCTGACAGCTTCCCTTTAAGGTGTAATTTTTTCAAATAGCAAAATGGACCTACTGGGTCCATGTAACATACTCAGAGAATCTTTGAGGTGCAACAATATAAATATCTGCAGATCACTAGGTGATATAAGAGAAGGAGCCATAACATGCAGCCAGTTTAATGTTTTTTGTATTTTAATGGACGGATGCTGGACAGAGAATATTTAAGAGACTGGAAAAAAGAGAATTCATGGCATGGTTTGTTACACGACCCTAGTACATCTATTCCTTTCTTTCTCCCCACTTTTGAGCTACAATAATTTTTTCATTATCCATTGTGACTCTTCCTTTACATGACCCACAATTCATTAAATTGGTTGTCTCAGTGTAAAGATTATCTTTCAACATGTAGGAACATTAAATCGAAACTTTTTTTTGAATACATTGGTGTTTTGATATTTCCTTGGTCAGGATATAGGAGAGATTTTATCTGCTCTGAGTGCGCAAAGGTTTCTCTGATTACCATCTTGCTCCCTCTTCCTGATTAGACAGAGAGTAGGGAGTGATGTAATCGAGATAGACAACAGGTTGACAACAGAATGTGTTATTTCTAACAAACAAAGGAGATTTGTTATCCTTTTGATTGTTTACTTCGTGCGTTGTAGCTTTCTACACTATAGATTACATCTCCTGTAGTCATGTCAGTGCAATTAGAGGAGCTGGGAATACAGAGCTGATAGGCTAATCGCTGCTATAGATCCACCCATAGCCTAACCAGAAAGTGTGAGGAAGTGTGGATCTAAAGCTGTGAACAACATGGTTAGAAAAACCCTTTAAAGACATTTTACAAGACTAAGACTGCATTAATGTAAAACAAATAGCCTGCAGTCACCTTTTCTGCCACTGTCCTAGTGGTGCTAGACCTCTGGTGTTTCCTGTAGGTCCAACAAAATGGAGATTTTGTTCATTACTGACATGACTGTAAGCCAACTACAGGCCTCTCTGGTCACATACCATACATGTAAAATGTGACTTTTGAGTCCAGCAATTGGTTTATGGACACTTCTTTGTGACTGCTGGGGGCTGGTTGGAGGATGCCAGAGTTCCAGCAGCATTAACATGGTGTCAGTTTAGTCTTTTATTCTAACAAAGTCCCAGGCACTTGGAAAACCTCTTTATCTGAATAGTTTATGTAAGAGGAGATTACTCGTTAGCTGTTGTGCCCCATAGCATATCATTATACATACTCATAGATGTATAGTAAGCATTGTCATGTCTGCATTTCCTTTTCTCCAGCTATGACCTAGCATGTCACTGGAGCAGTGTCAGAGTGGCCTTGATGGACTCTAAACTCCTATGCATGTGCAATGACCCAGAGGTGGCAGAAGATGGAATAGGGGTTGTAATAGTTTTAGGGTATGTTCACACGCCGTGTTGGATCCAATTTTGGATCCGTTTTTAGATGCATGTTCGGATCTGTGTTTTGAACCCTAAATGGACCCAAACATGCATCTAACAATGTGCAGTGTGTTTTACCTTGCTTTCAATGTAAAACAGGCATTGGCGGTCAGACGAGTGATCGCCAATACGTGTTTTACATGCGCCTTTCTTATGCATCTTTCGGATCCATTCAAAGATTTGACTTGTCCATTCTTGATCCGAAAGACGCAGCAGATGCCCTATTTAAAACTATAGGGTGGGATCCTGCTGCAGCAAAAATGCATCGAAACATGCACCTGCGTGTTGCATAAGTTTTGGATGCGACTTACACAATACTTTTGGATGCGCTTTTTGGATCCAAAACGGATCCAACAAGCTGTGTGAACATACTCTTACAGTTGTCACGATGACTCTCACCCAAAACACTCATGCTTCCCTGGAAACAGTGAAGAGGTGGCCTGAACATCAGGCTGGGCCCCAGCATCCATCTAACACAAATATCAGTAGCACACTAAAGACTAAGTAAAACCTCAAGGTATATAGGAATATTGGAAATGCATTACTGCTAAGGAAAATATGAAAACCTGGGACTCTTAGTTTACAGTATTTGATCAAAGATTGTATTAAGCTCACCTCCCAAAACGTCAAGGGGATCCCAGAGCAGGTGAGTCCCTACACTGAACATGTTACCTCACTAGGCGTCAATCCAGACTGCAACTTCAGGGAATGGTAGGAACTAGCAATTGGATTATCCTGCACTGGTTTAAAAGAGGCAGCTGAGTGCAGCAAGCCAATGAGATTGCCATTTCTCAAATAGACTACAAAACGTAATAAGGCTGTGCACATCTAAAATATACTTTAAAAAACGCAAGCATAGGTGCACACTGAAAAAGCAATAGCATACATCTAACACAAATATCAGTGGCACACTAAAGACTAAGTAAAACCTCAAGGTATATAGGAATATTGGAAATGCATTACTGCTAAGGAAAATATGAAAAACATGGGACTCTTAGTTTACAGTATTTGATCAAAGATTGTATTAAGCTCACCTCCCAAAGCGTCAAGGGGATCCCAGAGCAGGTGAGTCCCTACACTGAACATGTTACCTCACTAGGCGTCAATCCAGACTGCAACTTCAGGGAATGGTAGGAACTAGCAATTGGATTATCCTGCACTGGTTTAAAAGAGGCAGCTGAGTGCAGCAAGCCAATGAGATTGCCATTTCTCAAATAGACTACAAAACGTAATAAGGCTGTGCACATCTAAAATATACTTTGAAAAACACAAGCATAGGTGCACACTGAAAAGGCAATAGCAAACATATAACACAAATATCAGTGGCACACTAAAGACTAAGTAAAACCTCAAGGTATATAGGAATATTGGAAATGCATTACTGCTAAGGAAAATATGAAAAACCTGGGACTCTTAGTTTACAGTATTTGATCAAAGATTGTATTAAGCTCACCTCCCAAAGCGTCAAGGGGATCCCAGAGCAGGTGAGTCCCTACACTGAACATGTTACCTCACTAGGCGTCAATCCAGACTGCAACTTCAGGGAATGGTAGGAACTAGCAATTAGATTATCCTGCACTGGTTTAAAAGAGGCAGCTGAGTGCAGCAAGCCAATGAGAGTGCCATTTCTCAAATAGACTACATAAAGTAATAAGGCTGTGCACATCAAAAATATACTTTGAAAAACACAAGCATAGGTGCACACTGAAAAGGCAATAGCATACATCTAACACAAATATCAGTGGCACACTAAAGACTAGTCCCAGGTTTTTCATGTTTTCCTTAGCGGTAATGCATTTCCAATATTAACAAATACCTTGAGGTTTTACTTAGTCTTTAGTGTGCCACTGATATTTGTGTTAGATGTATGCTATTGCCTTTTCAGTGTGCACCTATGCTTGTGTTTTTCAAAGTATATTTTAGATGTGCACAGCCTTATTACGTTTTTGGGCCCCAGCATCCATGACCCTGAGCAACGCCTATCCTCTGCTGCTCTTAGCCAACTCTCCAATCCCTTCCCCCAGATACCTTGAATAAAGACACTGAGCCATGGATTAAATAAATTGACAACAGCAGCCGTTTTATTAACATACAAATAAATAACAAATAACTGGAAGTAAATGAGCATTAATCCCCTAACATACCCATTTCCTCTAAAACCGATACCCCAAAACCTTCCAACACCTTCCGTAACATCCCTAATGAACCAACTTGGGGCTGAGGTCCTTGGAGCTAAGATAATCCAACCACCAGGGTGTGATAAAACTCCTCCTCCTTCTCACCGCTGTTTTACCCCAAGCCATCACCCCCGGGTTCAGGGCTCCAAAAGCCACCTCAGGCGGCTAACCACTCCGTAACCTGCTCCCAAGCATGCTGCCCTGTGGAGCCCCAACCTTTGCCAGCCCGGTCCATCAAAGAAACTGGGAGCCAAACTGAGCCTGACTCCCCCACTCCTTTCCACCGACTCCAAGGACCCAAACCTGCCACTGCTAGCGACCATGACACCTTACGAGCGCGACGCCCCCCACAGCCCCAAAGCTCTCTCTAGCCCTTCCCGTATGTCCAGCAACCACAAGTCAAGCCCGACGGCCTTCAGGTGAGCACCGTCCCTACGCCAAAACTCCCCATCACCTGGCTCTAGCTCCCTATACCTCACCACAAACCCCCCATTCCTAGCCACAAACTATGCCAGCGCCCTATTTACCTTGATCCGTGCCCTGTTAATACCCGCCACCGAGTCTGCATGCCTCCATGCCAACCTAGGCACTATGTCAGACCAGACCGTAACCTATCTAGGATACAGGGACCACAGACACAATAAATCGAAACGCATATGCCTTATTAACTCTCTAAAGGGACGCAAGCCCAAATCTTTCCCCCAACATAAAACACAACCACATCCGGCGGCCGGTCCCATGACGCAAAGCGCTGGATCTCTGACAGAACCTGACTCCACAAAAGTCCTCGTTTTCCAATCCACCGCACCACCGCTACTTCCTCCGGGACTCCCAGTTGCCGACCGCTCACTCGTAGAGCCGCTCGTTGTGCACCCCGATGCATGAACGAGTGACCAAAAATCCAAACCAGTCAGTGCCCTGAAAAACGAGAGAAAAAGGTAACAGCAACACAGGTCGTAACAAAAACACACAGCTCCTGCCCCCACCCTAAATACTCTGAACCAAGTGGGGACGGATGTATAACCTATAACGATCCGAATCCCATCTCCCTATTTTTTAACCGATTCTGCATCCAAACCCCATCCTGCCGCTTCCATCGCCGCGAAACGAATGCGGCGCACTCTGCACTAGATCCAAACCTAATTCCCGTAAGCAGCGCCGAAAAACTGGTGTAAACTGAAACCGAGACAGAAAACTGCCATCGGCATGAACTAGCAAGGAGCTCCCTCAATCACCCCCAACCGCAACAACTTACCCTTACCCGCCTGATCTGTCTTGGACCCACGAGACCCACCTGTGTACGCTGCACGTCTTCGCACCGTAATCCCCCATCAACCCATCTACTTGGACACACCAGTTCACTGATACGCCATGCGCCAAAAAAGGCCAAAGAGAAGGCAAGCCGAAACAGAATAACCTCGAAATCCGGGGAACAAACACCCATCAACTTATCACCCAAACGCACCAACAAATTAAACACCATCGGGCGCCACTTATCCACCCCCTTTGTACCCCATCTCAGACCCTTCAAAGGCTGAACCACACTAACGCCTTTGTCACATCAGCAAGACCACGTGCCTTGAAACCAAAGTCCAGGGCTGACACAAAACGCGACACTCTAGAGACCGACCATCCCTCATTAGCCGCATGACCGATGAAACTAAACAATGCCGCCGTGCATTCCCCATCTGATGACAGTGGACCAATTCCCCCCATTCACAGTTCCCAGAGGGCCCATGAAGCGACATATGAATCCCACGTCCCCATAGCTATTGATGACCTGAACAGCCGGTTTGCGGAATCAAAACCAAGGTCCACAATTCCTCGGGGCACTCCACTCCATCTGCCGCTGCCTCTGGCGCCAGCTCCAGGAAACACTCCAACTGTATCGAGAAAAAGCGCCAGCCAGGTCATTCTTCACCCCCGGGATGTGTGTCGCAGCTACCCACGCATTTAACCCCAGACACCGCAATACCAAACGACGCAACAAAGACAGAACAGGAGGAGAAGAGGCCGATAAGGAGTTAATAGCCTGGACCACTCCCAGGTTGTAGCAATTAAAGCGAACCTTGTTGTTCCGAAAACGATCGCCCCAAATTTCTACAGCCCAAAAAATGGGAAAAAAATCCAAAAGGGCCAAATTCTTAACCAAACCAGCTTCCACCCAGTCCACAGGACAACGCCCTGCGCACCAGTCCCCTTGGCAGCACGCCCCAAACCCTACGCCCCCCACCGCATCTGTAAAAACCTCGATGTCCGCATTACTCAGCGACTTGTCCAGAATAATAGAGCGCCTGTTATATTGAGCCAAAAATGAATGCCACACCCTCAAATCCTCCCTCAATCCGGTGGTCAAATGAATAAAATGATGCAGAGCCTGCACCCCCACTGTTGCCCCAACCAATCACCGTGAAAACACCCTCCCCATTGCTATGTTGCGGCAAGCAAAATTCAACGTGCCCAAAAGGGATTGCAGGTCCCTGAGCGTCACCTTCTTGCATCCCAGGAGTCTATCAATCTTTCGTCTAATGTCCACTAACTTATCCTCAGGCAGGCGACACTCCTGAGCACTGAATTGATGCAGATGCCTAAGAAATTAATGGAGGTGGTGGGGCACTCCATCTTGTCCGGAGCCAAAGGAACCCCAAAATGTTCCGCCACCCATTGCATCGATGCCAACAGCGACCCGCAAACCTCTGAGTCCGCTGGGCCAATGAAAAGGAAGTCGTCCAAATAATGAATAACCGGTGCCAACCCTGAAACGTCCTTCACCACCCATTCCAAAAACAAGCTAAATGCTTTGAAGTAAAGCAAGAAATCGAACACCTCATCGGTAAACACCGATCTATAAAAAACTACCCATCCCAAAAACACCCCAACAGCCAGGCACTATCCAGGTGCACCGGTAATAACCCAAAAGCGGATTCGGTATCCGTCTTGGCCATAAGGGCCCCCGACCATGAACCCTAACCCAACGAAGCGCCGCGTCAAAAGACGTATAGACTACAGAACATAACTCTGGGTCAATACCATTGTTGACCGATAAACCCATGGGAAACGATAGGTGATGAATTAACCGAAATTTGTTGGATTCCTTCTTCAGGACCACTCCCAATGGGGAAACCACCAAATCAGGAACCGGAAGCGAAGTGAACGGACCCGCCATCCTGCCCAATGACACCTCCTTTGCCAACTTCTCAGCTACTTCCTCAGGGTGTAGCAGCGCCGATCGCAAAAGGGACCTCATGGGCAGGGGATGGGATTAGAAGACCTTCCCGAAAACCCTCGTCCAACAAGAATGCCATTTTCCGATCTGGATACCTATTTAGCTACGGCGCCATCGCGATAATGTTCACTGGCATCACTTCATTGCGGAGTACTAGTCCCTTTTCCTTTTCCCTTGCGCAAGCACCGGGACGCGCCATGGGAGGGGGCACTGCACACTGAGAAGAAATGCTTAAAGCGGTAGGCCGTCCCGAATTGACATTGATGGTCGTTAAATTGCCAGCAGACTCCGGCCTTGAATCCCACTTGGGACCCGCTCCCTATTGACCCGGAACCCCCCTGCTGACCAGAGCACCTGTGTCCGCCCTGAAAGGGCTGGCCATAACGTGTAGGGGCCATCACCCTCAGCCATAACCCGATGTCTTTATGGTCCCATCGGATTGATGGCCTCACCGCATTCCGAAATTGTTCATCATAGCGAAGCCACGCCTGTCCCCCGTAGACCCACTGCGTTTCGCCTATCGAATCCAAGTAGCAAAATAGGGCTGAGCAATGTTCAGGGGACTTCTCACCAATGACGCTCACTAGTATGGAAAACGCCTGCATCCAGTTTTGAAAAGTCTGCGGTATCAACCGCCACCTACGCTTCTCCTCCTCCTCCTTTGTACTCTCGTCCCATTTCCCTTTTGCTAGATCGTGTTTTTCCAAAGGAAGAAGAGAAAAACTTTCGATGTATTCGTCATTCCAAATTTTACCCCTCACCTCCTTCTTCAGGTGAGCACTAAACGGGCCCTCAAAGCAGACGTAGACCTCGCCTTTAGCCCTATCATCGAGGCGCACACTATCCACAGAATCCTGTTCGGTTTGAACAGACACTGTCACCCCAGCCCCCCGAGCAACAGACATATCCCCCACCCCAATCGGAGGATGAATAGGGACCGCCGACGAAGCTAACGCCGGACCCCAGGCTGAAAGCGGGAACATCTGTCCCGCCGACCCGGGTGCACAGGGAAATCGTGCTAACAAATCGCGTAAACTACCTGCCAACTCCTGCCACGCTGAAACACCACCACCCACCGGAGCTAACCCTGCCTCCGACCCCTGCAACGCCTGCCCTGATGGTGACAAGACAAACATGGACGAAGACTCACCAGGCTGTATGGGAACTGTGATCCCGCCAGCCACGCTGACCGATCCCTGAAGTCTGTCTCCACACTCCTGGACAATGTTGTATCCTCCTCGCATCCCAGCCTCCGTTCGCCGTCGATCCTGGACCAGATGAACCTCCGAACGTATGCTCCCCTCGACGTCCCTTGCTGGAAGACCCCCAAATGGGTCCCCTTCCCGCAGAACAGGCACAAGCCCGTTAGGCCCGGCCGTCCACCAACCATCTGCATCTCGCCTCGTACGCGTGCTGCTCCTCGACATGCACTGCACCGGCTCCGCACTTCGACGATGCTCCCTGGCAGGCCCCCCGACTGGCTCTTCGCCAGGGGCACCCGCCGCAGCCGTGAGAATTTCGGCGGCAGGAACCTCAACGGGCGCCACCGCAGAAACGAGATGGCACCTGCCACGCTCCGCTGGGCCCACCCGCCTAGTTGGATTCCTCCCGGAGCGGACTGTATGCGACCGACCAGAGGAGCATGCCGTCTGGCCAGGGGGTCCCTAGAGGGGCTCCGACGATGAATGTGGGCCCGGGGTAGCTTCGGAGCTCAAGCGCTCTGGAGGGCGAGTCCGCCGCCGAGACTGTGCCACAGGCCCGATCCCTCACCGGGGGAAATGGAGGCTGCAGCCGCAGCACCCCCCTCCCCCAATTCACCCCACACCTGCTCCTCCAGCCAGGCAGTACCACGCTCCCCCGCCGCACAACAGAGCTGCATCAGCAACTCCTCCACGGCAGTATTGCCTGCCATGACACTGCACTGAGGGGCACAGATGCCAAGCTGAAAAGACCTAATTACCACAATGTCGGGCAGCGGAACAGCGTGTGTCAGTCACTTCTGCTTCAACTATAACCGTGCGTCTGATCCTGCGGCGCGCTGGGCCCGGCTTTATATGCCGTCCCCGCCCCGCGCAACGCACGCTCGACTCCACCCCATTTGACCTCCACGACGTACGGCGCGCCGGGTCATGTGGGGCCTACCCTTAGGGCTGCGCCCCCATGTCCGACCCCGTCATGGTATGCCTTCAGCTGGTGTTTTATAATGGCTGGTGCTGGCTCTGCAGTTACAACAGAAGGTTCTTCATCTCAGAAGAACCAATCCGGTTCTGATTCCTGTACATCAGGGGCTGCAGTGCATGGCATTCTTGTGCTCATACTGCTTGTCTGTGGTCTCTGACTCAGAAGTAGCTGACCACTCATACAGCTTATTCAGCTTTTTTCACCATTCAAAGGCAACTGGCTTTAGCGAGAAATTTCAGTTGAAGGTTATTTTGCAATTGACTCCTCCCCTTCTTCTCTACGTCTCTGATATGTCGCGGGTTTTTTGCTGTCTTGACGTGCTCCTATTGCCCTGGCAAGATGGTAGCAACGCCACACTTCCGGTACACTTCGACTGTTAGTGGCTTCAGCTGTTATGTCTTAGTCAACTTCCCTAGCTGACACTGTAACTCCTCTCCAGTTAGTGAATCAGTGAATTGTTCTGCACATTTATTCAATAAAACAATCCTTAAACAATAAAGAATAAGTTGATGGATGAACTGCTGTTAAAACTACTTGCTTCAAAGCTGGCATGTTAAACTCTCTTCTGCTGGATGATTTTAAATCTTTCTTAGGGTCAAATTTCTGATACAGGAACATCAGCAGTCCATTCTATTCACGATGCCATTTTGCGCAATGACCCAGAGGTGGCAGAGGAGAAGATGGGATTGTAGCAATTTGCAGTTGTCATGGTGGCTCTAATCCAAACCTCTCATGCTCCCATGTGAACATTACAGTGAGTAAAGGAGTTAGATGGTGCTCCTCTAGTATTCCCTGGGGACACACTCTAGGTGGAAACCTCAGTGCTCTGATGGTGGTTGAGATGTCCTCGGTGTTGATGCATAAGTAACAGGCAGTAGAATGAGGGGAGTGCAAAACAACAACTTTCTTTTCTTCACGCTAGTTCTTGAATACAGAGCCATACCTTCCATTAATTTTTCTTTTCTGCCCAACAGAACAGCCCTCAGCAGGAAGTAGCACCATAAGCATAAGTCCGGAAATAACCCAAACTTCCCTAAATAAGGAGGGTTTTTTACCCCAGGTGATCTGGAATTCTATCTCTCTCTCCAATAGTTTGTATTGGGCAAGGCAGATACCTTTGTCTCCTTGGTAACCATTCTCTGCCTAGAGCTGTTCAATAGGTTAACTCATATGGGCACAGATAAACATAATGGGTGATATGTATGATTTTTGACACCCAGGTACCATTATTTTTGTGCGCATTTGTAGCGTAGAATGCACCTGAATCTATGAATAGTTACATAGTTACATAGTTAGTATGGTTGAAAAAATACACTTGTCCAACAAGTTCAACCAAGGGTGGGTAAAATGTCTGTGAAGGGAGGGAGATAAGGAGTTCAAGCCCAGCCTCCCTACTAGTGAATGCCCTGAATGAAATTCACAATGCAAAAATCAATCTGCTACAGGGAAGACCCCATCTTTGACCCCAGAGCTGCAACCAAACAGGATCCAGAAGTCTACAAGGCTACATATGTATAATTATTGTTTAGTTTCAGGTAGTTATCTAAGCTTTTCTTGAAACTTGCAACTGTTCCTGCTGTGACCAACTCCTCAGGTAGGGTATACCACAGACTTACAGTTCTCACAGTGAAGAACGCTTTTCTCCTCTGGAGATTGAATCCTTTTTACTCCAAATGAACGGAATGTCCCCTTGTCTTTGGAGGGTGCTTTACTTGAAATAATTTTTCCCCATACTTTTTTAGGTACCAATTATATATTTATATAAATTAATCATGCCCCCCCCCCCTCCGAAGCCATCTTTTCTCAAGAATAAATAATGCTCCATTCACCTTATAAGATTGGTTGCTCGTCTTTGCACTTTCTCTAGCTCCATTACATCTTTTCTATAAACTAGAGCCCAGAACTGAACACTATATTCCAAGTGAGGCCGCAACAATGCTTTATACAGCGGTAAAATTACATTCTTGTCCCGCAAGTCCAGTTCTCTTTTAATACACACCAATATCTTGCTTGCCTTAGAGGCAGCTGATTGACACTGCATGCTGTTTTGTAGTCTATGATCTACAAGAATGCCCAGATCGTTCTCAACAAGCGATTCTCCCAGTTTTTATTTACCTAGGACATATGATGCCTGCAGATTATTCGCACCCAGATGCAGAACCTTACATTTATCCATATTGAACCACATTTGCCAAGTGGATGCCCAACTACTCAGTGTGTCCAGATCTGCTTGCAATTTATGAACATCCTCCATAGATTGCACTACACTACATAGCTTGGTATCATCTGCAAAAATAGAAACCGTGCTATTGATCCCCTCCACTATATCATTAATAAATACATTAAATAAAAGAGGAGCCAATACTGAGCCCTAGGGCACACCACTCATAACTGTGGACAACTCAGAGTAGGAGTCATTTACTACCACTCGCTGAGTACGATCCGATAGCCAGTTTTTAATCCAATTAAACACTGTTATTTATAACCCAATGGATTTTATTTTACCCAATAAATGATTAAGAGGGACAGTGTCAAACGGCTTTGCAAAGTCTAAAAACACTATATCCACAGCCACACTATATCCACAGCTGCCCCTCTATCCAGAATTCTACTCACCTCTTCATGAAAACACATCAGGTTGGTCTGACAAATTCTGTCCTTAGTAAAACGATGCTGGCAATCACATAATATTATATTCAGCTACATATTCCATTATATAGTCCCTTATGAGCCCCTCAAACAATTTTCCCACAATAGATGTTAAACTTGTTGGTCTATAATTACCGGGGCAAGACTTGGAGCCTTTTTTGAAGATGATTTAGTGCTTTCTAGCTACAAATTGACACTTCTGGCTCAGTGGTTTACTTGTCCCAGCAGTAATGTGCATGGATTTGCCGTACTAAAGCTATAAATGTGTAGCTTTGTATGGTTGTAGTGCGACATGCCAGACCTCTGGCGCAGCCCCGTTCATGTGGACCTACGACTTAGCACTTGTTTCCATGTATTCAGGGTACACATCAGCATCAAATAATAAGGCCCACATACTTTTAGTAATACACGACACATGTTTTTAACTGTATGCATGTCCTTGAGTCACACATTTAGTTGAAAACTATGGTGGAGCAGTGAGCTATCGACTCCCTACCCGGTCTACAGTCATGATTGGCGCAGGTGGAGTAATGTGGTGACATTATCATGCCACCTGTACTACTGACATTCTCTCAAATCTGTCTTAGGCTAAAGGCCTAGAAAATGCCATTGGTATCCTGGTGCACGAGTTATGATTATGTCAGACACAAGTCAGAGGAGCAGTCTGCTCTTAGTTATGTAGTAACATAGTGTGACATGTATGACTCCTGGCACTGATAGGCCAGTTTTAAATAACCAATGCCAATATATCAAAAAATCATAATAATACAAGGTAGTAAACCAAAATTCTAACCAACACCAATATATAAAGAAAACTACCAAAAATACATATATGTAAAACTTCTTATTAAATTACAAATGTATAGTAAAAACACAAAAATACAAAGACCAAATACATATAGCTAAAAATGGTGGTGCCACAAAGATACAACCCCACACTAGGTGGTATGCAAAAGGTGCATAATCATATCAAATAAATAACATAGTATATAACCAAATATAGATATAAATAAAACAAATAATCAAGATATGTCACCATATAATCACCCATAGTAAGAGCGCATACCCACCCAGAGAAGGCACAGACAGACCCCAACGCGCGTTTCTCCACACCTGGCTTTGTCAGGGGGTAACACACAACTAACTTCACCTTAAAAAGGTTATCCCATCGAATAGGGTAAAGAGACAAGTGGAGACCTGAAGACCAGACTATAAGAATAAGTTAAAGACCCACCAAAAATGGCAGCCCATAGTCAGTGAAGACTGGAGACCACAAATCTCCACTTATGTATTCCGCCATTTTTGGTGGGTCTAATTTAGTTTCATATGCTCTGGTTACTGACGCCGTGCCAGAGCATATGTATTATGTTTTGTTTGCCAGAGGGACCAAATATTTATTTCTTACTGCAAAATGCAAATACATTTATATAATTTATACAATGTGATTTTCTGGATTTTATTTTGGATATTCTGTCTCTCAATGTTAAAATTAACCTACCCTTAAAATTATACACTGTTCGTGTTTTTGTCAGTAAGCAAACTTACATAATAAACAAGGGATCAAATAATTATTTCCTTCACTGTATATACCTTCCCACCAAATAGTGGACCTAGATAACTATTAAAGGGACCTATATATTTCCATACCTAACAGTGGGAGAGGGGCAATATAGAGATACCTACCTAAATGGGGATATATAGTTAACCAGTGGGCAGTCAACCTACCTGATTTATTAGGGGGTACCTATCTTAAAGAGGTCAACCTATCTGCCTACTTAATTTGGAGGTGTAGACTACCACCAGTTCTTCGTTTGATATAAGCTCGATACATTAACAGGATTATAATGGGCCAATAACCAGCCCAGATAGCATATAATATAAGACCAAGAACACGGATGTGTGTATTTGTGGATGAAGATAAAAGAGCATCCCAAGATTAAGATTAAGTTAAAGAATATTTAATCGCCTTAAGGGCACACTAGACAAGAAACTACATACAAAGTGCAAAATATGCAAGAAACTACTAGACAAGAAACTAGACAAGAAACTACATATAAAGTGGGTGCAGATATAAACAATGATCAGATATGCAAATACAGTTTTGGGGATACAGACAATATAAAACGGATAAGACAGTTACCTGATATTATGCCTTGTGCAGCTACATGGGGGGGCGTAGTTCATGGTCCCTTTCAAAATGCTAGCCAGCATAACTCCCATCAAAAGACACACTAGCTTCTGACAGACACATGATTTTAACCCTAGCTGGTCACAACCCCTCAACACTTTCACACCCTTTGGATGGTTTGATGCCCCCGCCTTCCCTCTGGGCCAAGAGCTTGGACCTAAAACCCACAAGGGGTCATAACTTCTACCAGGAGGGTCACAGAAAGGCAGCTCTGATATCATCGAACCCGGCTGAGCCCCAGTTACATTCTGATATCAAACATGGTGTTGCTGCCCGGTTTGTACTAGCAGTTCTTCATATCTTCCCACTCCTGGGTCTGAGAAGGGAGTGAGACCCAGATGTGTGTGCATCCTGTTCCAAATATGGAACTGGTATGCAATTATGATGAATAGCAATTCCATAATTCTTTATGAAATCACGACTCCGGATCATCTGACTAAAGCTTTTTGATCGATTTCTGACCTCTGACTAGCTGCAAGGTCTTAAGGCTTTGATGCCATGAGGTCTGCTGGAGGTGGGAGATGAACAATAAAAGTTTTTTGAAGCTGGACCTCATTTTAAGGACTTACTTCCTATGCACAGGAGTGTTTGATCTCACATGACCCAGTAATAAACTTGGATCAACTTATATTTTATATTCATCCCAATTACTATTTAAGGTGCTATGGATGGGGAGTTTGTACAAATGTGGAAATTGTTAGGGAAGTGCTGGGAAAGGTAGAAGTCTAAGATGATTGTGTAGTAAATTTTGCAGAGACGAGTCATGGTCAATAGAACCCTCATGGCGGTCTGTACTGGATGGAGAAGAAAAGGGAAAGATGACTCCCAACAGAGAAGATACCACCTGTGAGTCACTGGATGTATATGCACTGTAATCACATATATATGCAGAGTACATGTGTTTAACAGATATCTACCATTTTATGGGCACTGTATGCTATAGTCCTATCGTAATGGGTATTATTTGGTAACAGAATATTGTTTTATTCAGTTCACTATATGGTGGTGATATGTGACCATGATGTGATGGCACTTGGACTTAGTGGTATTGCTGGTAATAATGGCCTTAGAATTCTGGTTTGTCTGATAGCAGTATGGTAATATTATTTGCTCCTATGATCATTATTTAGAGGTTTTATACATAGAACATTTTCTTACAGCGATTTATATATTTTCATTTATGTAAAATGTATTATTTGACCTTTTATGTGCACCACTATTAGGTGAGGGAGACGCAGAGGCCTCAGCTCCCCAACCCACATGGACTCTATCACTCAGGAGCAACAAACACATAGCAGAGGCGGGAAGGCAAAGTATAATGTTTGTGGGGTGGGCCTGCATAATCAATTTGTCTGCTGGGACCTATGCACCCCAGTCTGACACTATATTGGAGGATAGACTTGTTTACTGTTTTTTAGACAAATGTCTTCCATGACATCGAGCTGTAGATGTAACGAGGCATAAACAATACAGATAATTATTCTCATTAAATATAGTCAGTTATCGATAAAAAAAAAAAAAATACTACTGCAAATCTGAAAATATATGCAAAGAATTCCCATCTTAATTTGATCTTACAGAAGCCTATAATAAGTGATAATTACTTAGACATCCAAACAAGTCTCATTTGTACAGTTTTCTAAACTTTCTGGCTTTTCGTGCCTTGTCCACTGCTGAAACTTTCTCATTCTGATATTTTTTTATCGTCTGTAAGTTGTGAAATGCTTAAATGTGACATATCACACCGGGTGGTATGATCCATGCTGGTTTAGGTTTCGTGATGTTTTGGTCCAATTTAGTTGACTAATGCAACCTGACATGGATTAATCAATAGTCTGCCTCAAGAGAAGCTGAGGATGGGGGACGTTTATAAAAAGATGTTTTTAGTTTGTCCGTACTAACTTTACATTTTTAAGTGAATAGCTGCTTTGATAATTGACACATATATAGGCCCTAGAAGAGATGAAAAATGTGTTTATGTATTAAGGTTTATAAATATAAAGAAATTATGTAAATCTCTATATGGTATGTGTTTATGACAAAGGCTCAAAGAAAGAGGTTTATAGATAACTGAAAGGAGAAATATGCAGAGGAAAAGAGGAGAAAAATGAAATCTCCTAGGTACTGTATACCAGTCCATGCAGGAGGACTACACCCTGGCCCCAAACTTGGTGAGGTTACACTGCCCCAAAGACTGACAAACCCTTAGTCTATACAGGCTGAGTGCCCACAACCTAGAGATGGGGTGGCACAAAGACATATAGTGGGGCATTGGAATGAGGCTCACTTTTTTATATAGTGCAAGTACTCATAAATTAAACCTTAGTTCAAGACTCTTTCCACTTACATCCCATACTTCATCATAATAGATATGGAGTGGAAACTCTATGTCCTTCTAGCCAAAGAAGAATCAACGGTGGATATAACTGCCCAGTATGTCAGCACGTGCCATCTTCCTCAACCCTATAATGCCCCCTGTTTAGCCACTCCTCATATACAGCCCTCTATTAACTTTATACCCATCCCAGCTATCTTGCTTTTGCAATGTTAAAAATATTAGGTCCTGTTAATAAATCTTTATTTAACTGAATATAGAGACAGAGAAAAAGAGAAAGCAAAAGTGTTTTAGGTGTTTAAATATACATTTTTATAATATTTTACCTGCACAATGTTCTCCTTAAACTACTACATGTACCTAAACCTAATGATTCCCTCAATCCTTTCCAGCTGTTTTTTTTTATATCACCATTATTACAGTAGACCATGTTATATTTTGTGACAATCAACATCTGTTCACATTAACTTCCTGGCTAATATTGTTATTGGAGTTACCATGGAACTGGTGTGTAACCAATTCTAAAAGAATATCTGATAGATCCCATTGACATATAGGGACACAAGTATGAAAGCTGTTTAGGTCTAAGGCTATGTTCACAGTAAGCGTCCCAGTACATCATGTCTTTCAGGAGCTCGCGCTGATACGCACGTACTCCAGTGGCGTAGGGGGACCGGCAGCCCGCCGGCCCCATTGACATTACTTACTAGCGGCACGTATTCGTCGCAAGTAATTGACATGTCACTTATCTCACTTATCTAATGTACGAGCGGGGAGAGGAGGCTTAATCC
The DNA here is from genome assembly GCA_025379985.1 of Phyllomedusa bahiana. Taxonomy (NCBI): domain Eukaryota; kingdom Metazoa; phylum Chordata; class Amphibia; order Anura; family Hylidae; genus Phyllomedusa; species Phyllomedusa bahiana. Next base: position 15,355 of record JAODAL010035034.1, on the reverse strand, counting down.
ATAGTTCTCTATGAGAACAATGGATCACCATAATTTTGGCGTGCATCTCGCTTGTATTAGTGCGCAAATACGCGGCGAAATGCGCGCCGAAATTACTCCATGTGAACATACCCTAAAACTCACTTTCTTTTGTTTTAATAGGAAAGAAGAATGTTTCAACTACAGCATACTGGTTGTGGTTGTAAAAAAGCAACTGAAACTTGATGGAATGGACCTTGGCAGCACTGTGAGCATGCTTAATTTTGCTTTGCAGCCAAAATGTTCTGTTCTGCTCTACATAAAAAAGCAGGAGCAGACAATGTAAGCAATTTTTCTAAAGCTTAACAATAGTAATAAAATTACAATTAATCATTTTGTAACATATCAGATTCAAAGCAACTGAAATATATTATTAGACATTGCTGCAAGCATTTTTGTACCCTTGTTAAAACAGCTGAACCTTAACAGATAGCTGGTTAATCCATGGTACATTTTTGCATGCACATTTAAAGATGCAGTCCTGTTTTGCAAGATTTTGTTTTTCAAACTCAATATTTATATTCACTTTTTAATAAAGACAATGTAAAATAGAGAAAGAGTGACAAAAAGGCAGGAGGCAAGGTAAGGTGCTTATGTCAAGCATTATCTAAGACAATAATTCAGAGCAAAGAATATTATATAATAATACTGTATATAGAACAGAAGCGAATCTTGAATAAATAAAGGAAAAGCAAGGTGATATACACCAACTAATCTGTCTGTGGCTGAGCAGTAAATGATACTAAGGCCATGTCTTGCCAACAAATAACAGGATGTGTCCATGCACCAATAGTCTTCTCAAAAGCAAAGACAGAAGAGAGAAAAGAAAGCAAAGAGAGGAGAGAGGATTTACAGAGTTAAAGGAAACAAGAAGACTTAGGGATCTGATTGTAAAATTACAGATATAACAAAGTTTATCTTGGTAATAAACACACCATGATATTATGGTGCCAAAAGTTATTTTTCAATGCTTTCAAATGGCTTTTATTGTGATATAAGAACAAATAACATGGTGCAGCAAAATATCACTATCAGTTAAACTTTGCTACTTCTGTAAGTGCCAAGGGGTACATAAATATTTAGAAGTGATGAAGGGAACCCCCATGGAGGCAGAATAATATTAAAGAACAGGTTGTGGTTTGTAATAGACTATGTGCAGAATGATTAGGCAAAAGAGTATTTTGATCACATCATCCTTTTTATACATGCTGTCCTACTCCAAGCTGTATAGACTTGAAAGCCAACTACCAATTAAGTAAATCAGGTGATGTGCATCTCTATAATGAAGAGGGGTGTGGTCTAATGACATTAACACCCTATTTAAAGTGTGCTTAATTATTAGGCAACTTCCTTTCCTTTGGCAAAATGGGTCAGAAGAGAGATTTGACGGACTCTGAAAAGTCAAGAATTGTGAGATGTCTTGCTGAGGGATGCAGCAGTCTTGATATTGCCAAACTTTTGAAGCATGATCAACGAACAATCAAGCGTTTTCTGGCAAATAGCCAACAGGGTCGCAAGAACCATGTTGAAAACAAAATACACAAAATAACTGCACATGAATTGAGGAAAATCAAGCGTCAAGCTGCCAAGATGCCACTAGCCACCAGTTTTGCCATATTTCAGAGCTGCAGCATTACTGGAGTATCAAAAAGCACAAGGTGTGCGATACTCAGAGACAAGGTAATGAAGGCTGAAAAACGACCCCATATGAACAAGAAACATAAGATAAAACGTCAAGACTGGGTCAAGAAATATCTTAAGACTGATTTTTCTAAGGTTTTATGGACTGATGAAATGAGGGTGACTCTTGATGGGCCAGATGGATGGGCCCGAGGCTGGATCAGTAAAGGGCAGAGAGCTCCACTCCGACTCAGACGCCAGCAAGGTGGAGGTGGGGTACTGGTATGGGCTGGTATCATCAAAGATGAACTTGTGGGACCTTTTCGGGTTGAGGATGGAGTGAAGCTCAACTCCCAGACCTACTGCCAGTTTCTGGAAGACACCTTCTTCAAGCAGTGGTACAGGAAGACGTCAGTATCGTTCAAGAAAAACATGATTTTCATGCAGGACAATGCTCCATCACATGCATCCAAGTCCTCCACAGCATGGCTAGTAAAGGTCTAAAAGAAGAAAAAATAATGACATGGGTCCCTTGTTCACCTGATCTGAATCCCATAGAGAACCTGTGGTCCCTCATAAAATGTGAGATCTACAGGGAGGGCAAACAGTCCACCTCTCTGAACAGTGTCTGGGAGGCTGTGGTGGCGGCTGCAAGCAATGTTGATTGTAAACAGATCAAGCAACTGACAGAATCTATGGATGGAAGGCTTTTGAATGTCATCTTAAAGAAAGGTGGCTGGATTGGTCACTGTTTTGGTTTTGTTTTTGAATGTCAGAAATGTTTATTTCTAATTGTCTGGTGTTATATTGGTTTAACTGGTGACAATAAAGAAGTGAGATGGGGATATATTTGGTTTTTATTAAGTTGCCTAATAGTTCTGCACAGTAATAGTTACCTGCACAAACAGATATCCTCCTAAGATAGCCAAACCTAAAAAAAAAACCATTCCAACTTCCAACAATATTAAGCTTTGATATTTGTGAGTCTTTTGGGTTGATTGAGAACATAGTTGATGTTCAATGATAAAAAGAATCCTCTCAAATACAACTTGCCCTATAATTCTGCACACACTGTAGTTTAGATTGAAAGGCCAACCAGTGAAAAGAGATTATATTGAACCTGTCTACTGCTCTTGGTGCGTGGGCTATCAGTTCCTACATGCATTGGCTATTGTTCTCATAGGAGATGTATTTTCTTTGCTTTACGAAGCTATGGGATGACTGTGTTTGAAGCCTACAAGAGGTGATGACTTAAAGATTTTTTCAAAAGTAGTTTGGGTGACATCAAACATACTGGCCTCTGGATTATTTTAGATTTCCACACTAGTGGTCTCATGAATTGCCTTAGAGCCGACCCTAATAAAAACACTCAATCAATGATCACCCTTACCAGATAAGTGTCTTTGTGTCCTCTTCTCTTCACAACATCAGCAAACACTAGCAACTAAAAGTTACCTTCTATAAGTAGCACAGGTACACGGTACAGTGAGATAAAATTTGAAAGCTTGTTCTGAGCCTTAGATATGGGCATTGCTTTGTGCATTGAGTAAAACCATTTAACCAACTGAACTGTGGTAAAAACAGTTATATTCTTAAAACATTAAAGATACACTTTAGACAAAACCAGTACACTGTCTTATGCCCGGTGCAGTGTCTGAGCAGACAGTACATGACACAAGAGCACTCTTTTTAGTGTTTTTTTATATTTATATGGTGTGCACTGCCCCCTAAAATCATGCACAAGGCATGACATAAGGTGTAGATTTTGCTTCAAATGGTAATGTAATGATTTTGTATTAGAGTCTTGTTTGTCCTTTTCAGGTTAAAATAGTTAAAGAAAGCAATACATTTATTCATGTTTATAACTTCAGATTTGATTTACAATTGAGTTTTGTGACAGTCTACTGTGATGGTTGCAGTTACCTGAAGATGAAAATATGTCACTTTTCCTATGATACACCACACTGACTTTAATTGTATTTCAGCAGTTTGTTTTCTGCTGTGCAATAATAGTCGGAAAGACTATCTACAGAGCTTATTCTGAAGCTTTGAAAGGTTTACAGAGGCCTGAAATGTAAATGTATATATGGCAGAGCTCAATGTACATCGTATTAACATTTTAGTTTTGTTGCTGACTATTTTAATTTATTTTTGTTCTTGGAAAAGTGAAATATTTCATTAAAATATATATTTCAGTTTGTGTCTACATTTCTGAGACGTATACATAGAAGTTTTAAGGACCACAATTATTATTCTATAATGCAGTAGTTAGTAATGTTAGGTGTTAGTAAAGAAGTGGGGTATTTATATTGTTAAGGGGTTTCTTAACAACCTTGTACCACAATATAATATTTCCTAAGGACTTTTTTTTGTTAATTTACCGTTGTTGCTATTTTAAATTCTAATGTGATTAAACTAAAAGAACCGATTACCCATATTTTTGTACTACTTAAAACCAGATACTAAAATATATTCTTTTTTCTAACTTGCTTTTATTATTATATTTTTTTAATTATACTGTATTATGAGGAGAGTCTTTTCTGCTTATTTTCTGCTCTGCTCTGTAATCAACAGTTTAAAGATTTGCCTTATAGAAACAACATAGACTATAAGAACCTCTAGTCAGGAGCTGACCCATAAAAAGATCATCATGCAGGAAGGGGGAGTAAATAATCTATGGCCATCACCTATTGTAAATAATAATAAAAACCTGTGTTATTTATATACAGGTGTTATCTTTCATTGTAATCTTACCTGTTATAATAATGAGAAGTAATTTGTATAGAAGAGGAAGTGTTAGCCTATTATGAAGTTTAATGGCAAATTTGAAAACTGCATAAGTTTTTCTACAATATGTAGTTACTTGGAAAATATAAAAAAGAGTAAAAAAAACTCAGAGTCTCAATGGCTGTAACTCTACCAACTGAACACTGTTGTTATGTCCCAGGATTATGTCCTCAATGTAGATGTTGAGAAAACTCTTTAAGTGGCCCCCTTAACCCACCTGGACATATGTGTACATCCTGGTGGCGTTAAGGAGTTGTGTAGCAGGATCGCAGCCGGCGGGTATTAGCGGCTAATTGCAGCTAACACCCGGCAATTACAGCACGGGGAGGTGAGGGGGTTGCGGCGTCGTCCGCCCGCACTGTTTAACCCTTTAGACGCCGTGGCATCTAAATGAATGAGAAACGGTGCTGCACACCGTTTACCGCTGCGATCGGAGCCCCTGCAGTGTAATTGCAGGGTTCCAATGGGTGAACATGGCAGCTGGGAGCCTTGTGAACTCTTCCATTGCTGCCATGTTCTCGTTTGCCCCACTTCCGGCCCCAGGCAGGAAGTGGGGAAAATGCCATCTTGGTACATCTTGTCTATGAAATGCATTAGGTTGTATTAACGATCGTGCCCCCTAGTGGTGAAGCACCCTAGTGGGACTCAATGTTAAAGTAAAAAAAAAAAAAAGTTTTAAAGTATATAAAAAAAGGATTAAAAGTTCTAATCACCTCCCTTTTGCCATTTTGCAAATAAAAAAAATAAAATAATAAAAAAGTTACACATATTTGGTATCGACACATCCGAAAAAGTCTGATCTATTAAAATACAACATCATTTATCCCGTACGCTGAACATCGCAGAAGAAAAAAAGTCCCAAAGGAAAAATTGTGTTTTTTTGGTTATTTCATGTCCTATAAAAATTGAAATTAAAGTGATCAAAAAAGTCGCATGCATTCCAAGCTGCTAGCAATAAAAAGTACACTTCAGCCTGCAAAAAATGCACTCTCACTAACGTCTGTAGGTGTTAGTACAAAAACGTTATTGGTCGCACAAAACGGCGCCACGGCGCAAATTTCAAATATAGAAAATGTTTGGAATTTTTTTAATCCACCAAAACATACTGGAAACCGTACATGTTTGGTATTGATGGATGCATTTCAACCTGTAGAAAACAGATTACGCATCATTTTTACCGAAGATTGAATGCCACAAAAGCAAAATTCCCGCAAACATGGCACAAGTCCATTTTTTCACATTTTGCCCCACTTAGAATTATTTTTTGCGGTTTCCCAGTTTTTTCTATGGTAATACGAATAACACCACTGGAACATACATCTTGTAAAATAAAAGCCCTCACATGTCTATGTTTGTGGAAAAATAAAAACTTTATGGCTTTTGGAAGCCGGGGAGGAGAAATATGAAGAGTGATATTTTTTTCTATGGAGGTGTTAAAGGGTTAATATATAAATTTATTACTAATCAATGGTTCAGCGGTTGGCTCTGTTGCATTGCACGGAGTTTGTATGTTCTCCCCTTGTTTGAGTGGGTTTCCTTTGGGTACTCGGGTTTCCCCCACACTCCAAAATCATAATGATAGGTTGATCTGGAGTTAAGACTGTGAGCTCCAATGGGCACAGATACCAATGTGAATGATGACAATCTCTGTACAGTTCTGTGGAATATAACAGCCCTATATAAATGAATAAAATAACAATATAAATAAATACAATAGTAGTGAGTTTTAAAAATAAATCAGAATATAGCAGCACTATATAAATCAAATTACACTATACATAAATGATATAATAGTAGCAAGTTCTGAAAATAGGTATGTCAGCAATAACTACACTAAAACAACAAAAAAGGCACAAAGTTGTGATTCTCCTGTCCAAAAAGTTTTCCAAAAATTCTGCTAAGTTAATTTGACTGCAAAGGATACCAGTTATTCTCTATGCTTCCTACCAGGTGGCTCACAGCAGTGTTGCTTGGCTGTAATGCTGTTATGGCCAGGATGTGCTTTAGCTGCATTCTGCTAAAGCAATGGGGGATCTATAGTGGGTTATTTCTGAAGTTACTATATTCAGGTAATTAAAAGGGGGGGACAATGTAGAGAAAAATAACTGGCTTATAGCTGGATTTTCATTTTTTTTCTGTAAAATTCAAATTCAAATTTCAATTCAAATACATAAAAACTTGGATTGATGGCAGAAAAAAAGCCTGCCTTTATAATATGTCCTTTCTATTTTATTTATCTAAGTAAGTTTAGTCCCGGCATGTTTACAAATTTCTATTAGCATAGATGTACGTTGATACTGGAAGGTTTAAATTCGGTTGATTCATGTAACATTCACTTTTAACATTAAAAAAAAAGCATTTGACAAGAATCTAAATAAAAAATTGCTATGTGTTATACAAAACATTAATATGTAATAATCGCTCAAACCCCCTCAAATAGAAAACATAGTTACAAGTAAAAGTACAGCGCATTTTAGACAATTAGACTAACATACTTACAAATAGATCTGATAAGTCAGAGTGTTTAACGATTCACATTGAGAAAATGGCATTTGAGTAAGCAGAGAAATGTTTTATTTTTGCATTTTAGTGAATTACAATATAGGTCTTCAAGCAACATAAAACTGAGTTCACTTTCTTCAAAGTAAGGAAACTATAAATGTGGTTTATGGCTTTACATTTGCTAATCATATGCAGAGCAGAACAAAACATTACAGCATCTAAAAAGCATTTTGAACCTTTTAAACGATGGGATTGAGCTTTTATTCAAAGGCTTAAATAAGCTGGCTGAATGAACTTGTGTCATGTAGAACTCACATCTCTCTTTTTTAAGGCTGGATTCATACATTGCGACCATGAAGGGGAAGCGTACATGGCAATCAAGAGTTTCATTTGCTTTGCTGCAATTTACTGTAGTTTTACAGTGAGTGCATATAAACACGGTGATGAATATGGAATATAAATGAGAAAGTGTCATTCTGGTTGGGGTGAAATAGGTGCACATGGAAAGGATGTTGCGATCCCTTAGTCATATGCATAGAAAATCCACAGCACCTTTTGATGATGCAAGATAATATTTATATACGTCAAGAGGTGATACAATTACAGCTTGTAAGTGCGAATACATCGAGACAATATGTGCAACCGATGTCCAGATTTGTGACACATTGATGTCATGTTTTGGCTGAAAATAGCTTTAATCATGCACATCACAGTCAGAAGAAAAATGGCAAGAAAGTAAATGCACTGCAGATAATAGCATGAAGGTTGCTGAAATAGTCCTATAAGGGGCGGTGTTAAGCTTGTAGTAGTAAAGCAAAAAAGTGAGGTATCCGATATAATGGCAGTATATGTAGAAAAGGAAAGCCTCCAAGAAGCGTTATGGATGAAGAGGAGAAGGCCACAGGACACATTTCCTGCTTTACTACTACAAACTTACAACCACTAGTTGTAGAACTACTTTGGCAAACTCCCTGATCTAATTTGCCATGTATTTACATAATTTTTCCTCTGACTGTGACATGCATGATTAAAGCTATTTTAGCCAAGACATCACATCAATGTGTCACAAATCTGGACACTGATTGCACATATGAATATGGAATAGGTCATGAGAGGTCAGAGGATCTCACTTAAAATGCACAGCAAGCCAATAGTTCTCAATCAAAATAGGAAGCAAGTCCTAGCAGGTGGTCCTGCTTCAAAAAGGCCCTTATTGTCCTTTTCACACCTATGACAGAATTTACGGAAGCAAGACATCATCAACTGCAGTTAGGTAGAAGTGTGAATTCTGGAATTACTATACACCCATCTATCGGTCCCATATTTAAGAACTCAAGAACGAGACGAATGCCCTTGTGTGTAACCTTTCCATCTTGGACCCAGGAATGGGGAGATACAGAAAACAGCTATTAGGAACCAGGCAGCCAAACAATGTTTGACATGAGATTGTAGCTGGGGGCCAGCCGGGTCTAAAGGTACTAGCAACGTCTTTCTGTGATGTCCCTGGGAGAAGTTATGACCCATCTTAGGTTACAAGGTTTTAGCTACTCGATCCAGGGGGGGAGGACATCAAACCATACCAAGGGTGTAAGGAAGTGGGAGGGGGTGTAACGAGCTAGGGTTAAAAGTGTGTGTCTGGCAGAAAACGGTGTTGTCTTTTTAGAGGGGTAAAGCAGGCTAGTACATAGGAAGGAACCAGGAACCCGCTTGCGTAACATGTCTCCCATGTGGCGGCACAGTACTGAGGCCTAAACACCAGGGAACTGACCTTGTCTGTATATACTGTCTGTAACCCATACCTGTATCTGTACCTCTGGCCATTATATATATCTGTACCCACTGTGTATGTATTGTCTTGTCTAGTGTTCTCTTAAAGCAATTAAGTATTCAAACTTAATCTTGGGCTTAGTTTTACATTATACTCTACCTGGGCTGGTTTCTGGCCTGATATAATCCTGCTAACGGACCGAGTTTATATCTAAAAAGGAACTAGTGGCAGTCTCTCGGGCTGGCAGAGTCCTGTTTCACTAGTGCTAGAGAAAAGTCTGTCTGGATTGTTGTCTAATGTTGTACCATAAACAAATGCTTAGGATTCCGGCTCACCTTGATTGCAGATCAACCACCTGGCAGCTCACCGCTCTGTCTCCTCCACGAAGCTGCACGCATCCCCGCCCTCAGTCCTGGGCTTAGTATTCCATGAATAAACATGCATATGAATGCAAAATTGGATCCAGCATACGTAGAAAACTTGACTTTATTGAAAAATCCACAGTGCAAAGATAAAAAATGAAGCAATAACCGACGCGTTTCGGGCACAAAGATTTGCCCTTGTTCACGGCTCAACTTCATCTATTCATATGTTACTTAAATAGGGAAGTTCCTAACTCGTCATACCTGACGTCACATCCTATTCGTTACAACTTTAAAACATATACAATTAAAACCTACATTGCCTGCCTCATTTTAAATATATTTAACTATATTATATCAAAACCTCAATATATTCATATTTATAGTTATGTTCTATATGTACTGGTTTTACTGGTGTATATATATGCTAAATCATTTCGGAGGTTCATTCCTGCTGGTGCTCTTGTCTGCAATTCTAAAATCCAAAAAGCCTCTCTTAGATGCACCTTCTTTATCCAATCCCCTCCTCTTCTTGATTGCTCCACTTTTTCAATACCAAAAAACGCAAAGCCTTGAATATCTCCCCCATGCTTTTCTATAAAATGTTTTACAGCACCTGAAGTGATTTGTCCTTTCTTTATCCCATATATATGTTCGGCTATCCGTGTCTTAAGTTCTCTTATGCTACTGCCTACATAAAGTAGATCACATAATTTGCAATGTATGCCATATACAACATGATCTGTGTCGCAATTAATAAAATTATTTATTTGATACTCTTTTTGATCATGATATTTTCTTTTTATCCTTTGGTTTTTTGTAGTATATTGGCATACATTGCATCTCCTGCCTCCATAACCAGGTTTTATTTTGATTTTTACTAGAGAAATCACTTGATGTTACTTCATTGCCTATAGTTTTGTTTCTTTTTGGTATACATCATACTCCTCTGTCTATTATGCTGGCTAGTTGTTCACCTTGCCTTAAGATATTTATGTTTTTATAAAATATCTTTTTTATGTCTTCAAAATTGGCATTGTATGGAGTAAAAAGAAATACTTGTTTTTCTACGTTAACCCTCTCCTTTCTTTTTGGGTATAATAGATCTTTTTGTGTTTTATTTTCCATTCTTTTTGAAGCTTTCTTTATCTGTACATGTTTATATCCTCTTTCTAGCGATCTGGTCTCTATAATTTTTTGTTCCTTTAAAAAATCATCATGTTCAGTACACGCTCTCCTTGCTCTTATGAACTCTCCTAACGGTACAGTGTCTATTGTATGGTGTAAATGACAGCTATCTGCTCTGAGTGTGGTATTCCCACTTGTCGGTTTCCGATATAAAGTAGTTACAACTTTAGATTTATCCAAATCTCCTTCCAGCATAATATCTAGGAAAGGAATTTTTGTTTTGTGATATTGATGGGTAAAACATAAATTACATGTATTGGAATTAACATACTGTACAAACTCCGGTATGGACGCCACATTGTGACCCCAAACAATGAGGAGGTCATCGATGTAACGCCCATACCAGAGTATACAGTGACCATATGGATTGTCTGCGTTAAACATGATGTGGTGCTCCCACCACGACATGTACAAATTTGCTATAGATGGGGATGACGTAGCACCCATCGGAACTCCCATAAGCTGGATATAATATGTGTCATCAAATCTGAAAAAATTATTTTTTATTAAAAACTCTATACTTTCCAGAAGAAATAACTTTAAGCCTTCTTCATACTGGCTAAATTTATTTTAAAATGGTATTTATAGCCGTCAAAATAAGATCTTGAGGAATATTGGAATATAGGCGTACTACATCTAGTCCCAACCATGTGTAGTTTTTTGACCAGGTGAAATTTTGGAATGCTTGCAGTACCGTAGTGCTATCTTTTAAATATCCTGAAGCAGTGCATACCAATGGTTGAAGATATTTAAACTACGAAAATTTCTTAATCTTTCCAGCGGACTGTTGTTGGCTAGACATTATAGGACGCATATTTGGGGGAAATTGATTTTTATGGAGTTTGGGCACCCCATAAAAAATGGGTATTTGTGGGTTATCTATCTCTAGAAATTTTCTTTGTTTGTCATTGAGGGCACCGAACTTGACTCCCTCATCTAAGTTTTTTTTTAAAATTTTTGTATGTTTGCCGGGGGTTTTTTCTCTTAATTTTTCTATACGTTTTAGTATTTCTAGGGTTTCCAATATAATTTTTTTATATAGTGTGCGTCCTTTACCACCGTAAGCCCCCCCTTGCCCCGCCTTTTGTGACAAGGTTTTTTTTTTTTCTTTAATTTCTGTATAGTTGCCTTTCTTGTTTATTAATTTTGGACTAATTTTTGGGTTTTTTAGTTTTTTTCTTTAATAATTTTTCAGACCCCGTTCCATTGTATTAAAAAGGCGCCCATGGTGTTGATTAATTTTGGGGTAAAAGTAGGATTCTATAAACCAAGTCGATATCCCCACTATATATTTTTATCATCACCCTCTTTTTTGCAGTTCTTTAATGAAAAAAGAGCTTTTGTTCTTTGAATGTTAACATATCAAACTCATTATGCATTATTTCACTGACTTTTTTATTTTTGGGTTTTTTTTTTTCCCCCAGAGGTATATTTAGATTTCAAATATCTTTAACAGTTAAAGATTTACAAATATATTTATATCCAACATGAATAAACAATTTAATTTTGTGGGGTGAAATTAAGTCCTTTTTGTAAAACCCCCCTGTTGAGTTCTGTTTAAAATAAATGGGTTTGAATACAAAATACTTTTAAATTTCCGTCCCGCTTTTCATTCTTTTTAAATCTTTTGTTTTTCGTTTTGTGCTTTTTTCTCCCCCTTTTTTGCTTGTTTAGATGTAGCGGTTTCTTTATTTTTGCTTTTGATTATTTTTCTCTTTGGTTTTGTTTACCCCTTGAGTGTTTATTTCTATCGAGCGGCATCTGATTTGATGTTCTGGTTTTGTTGATCAATGTCGAAAAACTAAATTCCTTTTTTAAACCTCTTCGTCCCCGTATTGATTTTCTCTGGGTCTCGACTGTTATAATTAAGTTTTTTTTTTCCTGTATAGTTTTTGTTTTTCATATCATTTAGTTCTTGGTACTTTTGTTTTTTTGTCTATAATTAAAGTTTTTATTTTTTGTATGTTTTTTTGATATTATTTTGTAATTTTTTCAAATTCAGGATTTTCCCTTATTTGGGACACTTTGCATTCAACTTTTTAATTTTTTCCTTTATACTTCTAAAATTTATTAATTTAAAAATCTAAAATCAATTTTATAAGATTTGTAGAACATTCTGTTAGGACTGATTCCATTTAAGGGATAATTTTTGTATACACAAAAGTACATTTTTATATTCTTAAGCCTGTGGAAAAATTTTTTTTTTTAAGGTGGACTAAGGGAATTGCGGCCCACACAATTTAGTTTCTGAATTAAAATTTTTTCCCCAATTTTTTTTATGACTTGTAAATTTTCTTTATCCCCATGGTGTTTGGGCTTTTCCCAAACCTTGTCAAGTTTGGGTTCCCCTATCCATATTGGAAGGAAAAGGGTATAACAGCAGTTTTCATTTATGCTTTGTTTTTATATGTATGTCGTCATACTACAAAAAAATTAAAATGTCTTTCACGTATACTGTGTTTGCGGGGGCCTATAACGTGTTGTTTCCCCTGTTTGGGAATGGCTTATTATGTAGATCCGGAACCAATTTAACTCTTCTTTTATACAAAAAACCCCAAAAACTTAGGATTCCGTCACCTTGATTGAGATCAACCACCTGGCAGCTCACTGCTCTGTTTCCTCCACGAAGCTGCACGGATCCCCACCTTCAGTCCTGGGCTTAGTATTCCATGAATAAACATGCATATGAATGCAAAAATGGATACAGCATATGTAGAAAACTTGACTTTATTGAAAAATCCACAGTGCAAAGATATAAAATGCGGCAATAACCGACGCGTTTCGGGCACAGAGATTTGCCCTTGTTCACGGCTCAACTTCATCTATTCATATGTTACTTAAATAGGGAAGTTCCTAACTCGTCATACCTGACGTCACATCCTATTCGTTACAACTTTAAAACATATACAATTAAAACATACATTGCCTGCCTCATTTTAAATATATTTAATTATATTATATCAAAACCTTAATATATTCATATTTATAGTTATGTTCTATATGTACTGGTTTTACTGGTGTATATATATATGCTAAATCATTTCGGAGGTTCATTCCTGCTGGTGCTCTTGTCTGCAATTCTAAAATCCAAAAAGCCTCTCTTAGACGCACCTTCTTTATCCAATCCCCTCCTCTTCTTGATTGCTCCACTTTTTCAATACCAAAAAACGCAAAGCCTTGCATATCTCCCCCATGCTTTTCTATAAAATGTTTTACAGCACCTGAAGTGATTTGTCCTTTCTTTATCCCATATATATGTTCGGCTATCCGTGTCTTAAGTTTTCTTATGCTACTGCCTACATAAAGTAGATCACATAATTTGCAATGTTTGCCATATGCAACATGTTTATTGTACTAAAAGAAGTCAGTCTATTTGGTTACCGGAGATGCTACATAATATAGCCATTCACCAAGCAGCGGAAACAACATCGTTATAGGCGCCCCGCAGAAGTACACAATATACAGTGCAAAGATCACGTTCATTTTTGTATGTACTGACGACATATATAAAGCAAAGCATAAAATGAGTAACTGCTGTTATATCCCATGTCCTATGCCAATATGGATAGGGAATCCAAACTTGCACAAGTGTTTGGAACAGCCCTAAACACCATGGAGGATAAAGAAAATTTACGAGAGTCTATAAAAAAATTGGAAAAAGTTTTAATTCATGAAACTAAATTGTGGTGGGACCGCAATTCGCTTAGTACCTACCTTGAAAAAAACATTATACCTCGAGGCTTAAGAATATATAAAATGCCTACTTTTGTGTATACACAGGAATTCATCGTTAAATGGAATCAAGTCCTAACAGAATGTTCTACAAATCTTATAAAATTGATTATAGATTTTGAAATTAATAAATTATTAGAAGTACAGGAACAAATTAAAAAGTTGAATGCAGAAGTGTCCGAATATAAGGAAAATTCTGAATTTGAAAAATTACAAAATAATATCAAAACAAACATACAAAAAATAGAAGCTTTAATTATGGACATGAAAAAACAAAAGTACCAGAGAGACTTAAATGATTATGAAAATGACAAAATATATATACATGGAAAAAAGATCTTTATTATAGACAGTCGAGACCTATGAGAAAATCAATACGGGGACGAAGAGGATTAAAAAAGGAAGTTAGTTTTTCGGACATTGATCACACAGAACCAGGAACATCAGAATCAGATGCCGCATCGATAGAAAGAAACACGTCAAGAGGAAAACAAAACCAAAGAGCAAATAGCACAAAGCACAAAAGGAAAAACACGGAGGATTTAAAAGAGAATGAAAAGCAGGACAGAGAATTAAGTAATGTTGTATGTCTGACCCCCATTTATATTAACAGAAGCTCAACAGGTGGTGTTACAAAAAGGACTTAATTTCACTCCCACTAGAAATCTACAATTGTTTGATGTCATGTTGGACATAAATATATTTGTAAGATCTTTAACTGTTAAGAGATACTTTGAAGATCTAAATAGTACCTCTAGGGAACAAAAAAAACAACAAACTAAAATAGTCAGTGATATAATGCATAATGAGTTTGATATGTTAACATTCAAAGAACAACAAGCTCTTTTTTCATTAAGAGAACTGCAAACAGAGGATGATGATAATAAGATATATAGTGGTGATATCGACTTGGATTATAGTTATCCTACTTTTTACCCTATTAAATCTAGAGTCAACACCATGGACGCCTTTCAGATGACAATGGAACGGGATCTGAGAAAATTATTAAAGAAGAATACTAAAAACCAAAAGATTAGATCCAATATTAATAAACAAGAAAGGGAGGCTATACAAGAATTAAAGAAAAACAAAAACCTTGTCATCAGAAAGGCGGACAGGGGGGGTCTTACGGTGGTAATGGACGCGACACTATATAAAAAACTTATATTGGAAACCCTAGAAGATACTAAAACGTATAGAAAATTAAGAGAAAATCCCATGACAAACATACAAAAAAGTTTAAAAAAACTTTTAGATGAGGGAGTCAAATTAGGTGCCCTCAATGACAAACAAAGAAAATTTTTAGAGATAGATCACCCACAAATACCCATTTTTTATGGGTGCCCAAACTCCATAAAAATCAATTTCCCCAAACCCA
>JAODAL010035033.1:0-43452 GCA_025379985.1 Phyllomedusa bahiana | reverse complement strand
GGGGGGAGGGGGGTGCTAGCTGGGAGGCCACAGAGAAGGAGGGTTGCAGTAGTCTAGGCGGGGGGATGACAAGGGCATGGACCAGGCATTTTTGTAGCTCATAGGTTGAGGAATGAGAGGATGCGAGAGATGTTTGTCAGGTGGAGGCGGGAGGTAGAGGGGAGGGTTTGGATGTGTGGTTTGAAAGATAGAGCGGAGTCTAGGATTACCCCAAGGCAGCGGACTTGCGGGACCGTGAGAGTGTAGAGCCGTTGACTGTAATAGAGAGATCAGGGGCAGGGGGAGAGTTGGATGGGGGACAGATGTTTGAGTTCTGTTTTTTCCACATTTAGTTTTAGGAGACGTGATGAGAAGGGGAGGAAATTTGGGGACGACAGACAGTCAGGGATCCGGGAGAGGTAGAGAAGTGACATCTGGGCCGGGATGTAGAGTTGGGTATCTTTCAGCATACAGGTGGAAAATGAAAGCCATGTGAGGCTATGAGCTGACCGAGGCCAAGGGTGTAGATAGAGAAGAGTAGTGGGCCCTGGACTGACCCTTGGGGGACACCGACAGAGAGAGGCCGGGGGGAGGAGGTGGAGCGAGCATGAGAGACGCTGAAAGTCGATCAGTGAGGTACGAGGAGATCCAGGAGAGGCCAAGCCCGTGATGCGAGGGAGGAGAGGATTTGTAGCAGGAGGGAATGGTCGACAGTGTCAAAGGCAGGGGGACAGGTTAAGAGGAGGAGCACAGAGTAGTTGGCATGAGGCTTTAGCAGTTAATAGGTCATTAGTGACTTTGGTTAGGGCGGTTTCGGTAAAAGTGGTGGGGTCGAAAACCAGATTGTAGGGGGTTAAAGAAGAGAGTTGGGGGAAGAGGTGGGAGGACGCTGAAGATAGACGTGCTGCTCGAGGGGGTTTGAAGCAAAAGGGAGCAGTGAGATGGGGGCGATAGTTGGACAGAAAAGGGGGGGGTCAAGGGTTTTTTTTTTTAGGATTGGGGTGATAGTAGCATGTTTAAAGGCGGAAGGGAAGATGCCAGAGGTTAGTGATAGGTTGAAGAGAAGGGTGAGGGCTGGGATGATAGAAGCACTGAGGTCTTTTATGAGGTGGGATGGCAGTGGGTCAAGACTACAGGTAGTGAAGTTGGATTTGGATAGTAAAGAGGAGAGCTTGTCATGAGTGACCGTGGGGAAGCAAGTTAAGGGGGAAGATATATATATTGGCAGAGGCAGACAGTCACATGTTTCTGCTACTGAGTAGAATTTAACTTTTAACAATACACTAATAAAACTATTACAAGGGATAAACACTACACTAACCTAACAGAAAAAACTAACCCTATCATAACACACCACTTTCCAACGCGTTTCTCCCCAAGAAATAAATGGGGTTCATCAGGGAAAATAGAGGGTGGTGTGTTTGATGTGTTTAACATCAAACATAACAACTAACAACTATCGCTGACTACTGTGCAGTTCATCGTACCTGGGGATCCGTTTTTGTGCTATGTAGGACTCCAGGTTGTATGTTTTTTTGTATATCCAGGATCCTTGATTGGACCCTCCCAGAGACCTTAAACCGCAACCCTGTATTATTATCACATCATGAGGGTCGTGAGTTCTCCATATACTTCTATACATTTACCCAATGTTTGTACACACCCTCTATTTACCCCTGATGAACCCCATTTTATTTCTTGGGAGAAACCTTGGAGAAGTGGGTTTATGTTTGATGTTAAACACAATGTTTGGGATGTTTAGTGTACATATTGGACCCTCTTTTTTCACTAGTCAATTATCTTGTATTTTGGACTATTAGCAACATTCTTTAGCTAGTGTTAGGGTACAGTTTAATAGTTCCTGTTATGGACGTCTTAATTAGGGCGATCTTCCCATGTGTTATAGGTAGTCAGGTTTGATAGGGTTAGTTTTTTTCTGTTAGGTTATTGTAGTGTTTATCCCTTGTAATAGTTTTATTAGTGTATTATTAAAAGTTAAATTTTATAGTTTTCCTAGGATTTATACCATTATCTGTGTTTTTGTATTTTATATTGTTTTGGGTATATCCAGGGACATTTATCTGTGTTAGAAAGGTTTCCTTGTTTTCTCCCCCTATTTATTCTAAGTGGAGAAATAGTGGTTTGTTTTGCTACTGAGTAGAGCTGTACAAAAGATCTACAAGCAACATGCCACCAAGGGTGCCTGGCCTTGGTGGGGGAGGAGCCAGCCATATATGATATCAGCCACAGTAAGCGGTTGACAACCATCTAAAGTTATTTCGTTCTGGGTCGGCTCTTAATCAGGAATTGACCAATGTGTTGGTGGGTGCTACTTACCCCGTGTTCCAGGGCAGGTTTTTTTGGCAAGTCCTGAGAACCTATAAAAGCCTCTGCTCCAGGTAGTCAGGGGTACAGGTTAGCTACCTGAGAGTGGAGCAGAAGAGTTGCTGGAGAGAGACTCTGGCCCCCAGAGGCTTGAGAGAAACCAGGAACCAGTGGAGACTAGTAAAAGCGTGTGCTTATGTGGCTGAACGGTAGGTTCAGACCACAGGTAGAGAGGATCTCTATTTATGTAAAGTAAGAGCATGTCCCCATGGCTGGTTTTTCAGACGGTTTTACAGACGGTTTTCAGTTTTGAAAGCCATCTGCAAACTGGCTGTCAAACTTTTACACGGACTTCTATGGAAAATCCGTGCAACGGTCCCCACTGCACAGATTTTCCGGCAGACTTTTTTTTTAGACCAAAAGTCATCTAGAGTGACCCCAAAACGGCCCAAGATGGCATCCAAGCGAGTGTGGGAAGTGTCACAATTAGAGATGGGCGAATTTCTCAAAAATTAGATTCGGTCACGTCGCCGAATTTTTCGACAAAATACGTTTCGTTCCGAATTACTTATCGTTAAACCCACAATCCGCTTAAAAAAGCACTAAATCCAGGCTGCACAAGAGCCTGCAGGGTGGCTGTATGAAAACGTTTGCCATCTTAAATATGCAGAGGGGAGCTTGGTTTGGTCTTCATAATCAATGTTGTGATTAGTATGACACGCAGAAGACTGCCGCCGCTCTTAGATCTCGCTTCACTATAAAATTCCCCTGGGCACTTTAGAGGGGCAAAACTGACCAACAAAAACTCGAAGCAGGAATTGTAGCCTGATAAAGTCATCGCCAGCGAAAGCTGGAAAAAAAAACAAGCTAAGCTCAGGTGGCAACATTAGTGACGGCAGAGTGTGGAGGTGACGGCGCATCCACAGCAGCATGAGGGTCAGGACAGTGCACAATGATGTTCTGGAGGTGGCAAAACCACGAGGAAAAGACCACAGAGAGGCACAATGACTGAGACGGAGGTCACGGCGGCAGCCAGTATAGGACAGGCAGTGGCACAATACATTCTGGAGGCGGCAAAACAGTAATTAGGCGACAGAGTGACACAATGAAACAGGTGGAGGTCAACTACAGCAGCAACATGAGATCAGGCAGTGGCACAATGACAATCTGGAGTCGCAAAAACAGTATTAGGCCCACAGATGGCACAATCACACAGTGTGGAGTCACGGCGGCAGCAGTAATGAGAACAGCAGTGCACATGACATTCTGGAGGCGTCTAAACAGTATTAGGCCACAGAGTGCACACATCACACAGTGTGGAGGTCACGGCGCAGCAGTATGAGATCAGAGCCGTGGCACAATGACATTCTGAGGCGGCTAAACATAGTAGGCCACAGAGTGGCACAATCACACAGTGTGGAGGTCACGGGCAGCAGTATGAGATCAGGCAGAGTGGCACAATGAACATTCAGGAGGCAGCAAAACAGTATTAAGTCCACAGAGGGTTTGGCACAATCACACAGAGTGGAGGTCACGGCGGCAGAAGTAATGAGATCAGGGAGGCCAGTGGCACAATGACAGATCTGTCCTGGAGGCGCAAAACATTATTAGGCCACAGAGTGGCACAATCACACAGTGTTTGAGGTCCACGACAGAGCAAGCAGTATGAGATCAGGCAGTGGCACATATGACATTCTGGAGGGTTGGCAAAACAGGAGAAGCACAGAAGTGGCACGATGACTGAGAGCGGAGGTTCACGGCGGCAGCCGCATGAGGTCCAGCAGTGCACAATGACACAGTGTAAGGAATTTTCCACGGAACAGCAGCAGCAGCATGATGTCATAGAGTGGCACAATACAATACCATCCCTGGTAAAAGAAAGGTGGTAGGCAGATGGAGAAACTGCAGCAGATGTGTGGCATCAGGCGGGTGTCGCATCAGAATAGAGGCTGAGGCAGTAGTTTAAACAGACGACGCCTAAGGCATGGTGTGTTGGAAATCCCTGGGGCCAATCCACCCTGATTCATCTTGACAAAGGTCAGTCTCCACATTTCCGTGGGACAGCGGGTTTCTCCTTGGGGTAACGATGGCCCCCAGCCGCATGAACAACCCGCTCTGAAGCCACACTACTGGCCGGCGCAGGACAGCTTTCTCCACTGCAAACTCAGGCAAGTTTGCGGACCACACACCCAGTTTGGCTGCCCAGTAGTCCAGCGGAATCTTCTAACTGAGGTGGCTGAGTGCCTGTTCAAGTAGGCCACAACCTGTTGGTTTTTCAGGGACTGCACCAGGTCCTGCTGCCTGCTGCTGCTGCGACTTGCCCCTTCCACCCACACTAGGCGGGTGAAGGAAGCTGCTCATCAGTGACTTCCAGACTTAGGTTACTACTAACTGAATGACTGGTACTGCACCTTCCCCCACAGCCGCGGCAGTATATGTGAGCGCTGATGAACTCCCCGGTCCCAGACCCTGTCAGAGAGGGACGATGCCCGCCACATAGGCACGGCCAACTGATTACGGAGTTTCCCTTGAATTTGAGTTTGTCTTCTTCCCTCTCAAAGTCTGGGAAAAAGGCTCCCATTTTGGACGCGGTAGCGAGGGTCCAATAGGGTGGAGAGCCAGAGTGTCTCCCTCTGCGCTGCCGGATGCAGACTATTCGGCTGTCACTATCCAGGCCAAAATAAGCATGCTTGCGGGCCATCTGCAAAAGTGACTCCGAGGGGCTCCCTGCCTTCCAATACCACTGTATACCTGCCACGTGCTTGGGCATCTGCCTCATCCTCCTCATCTCCATCCACCTCTCTCCAGCTGCTCCTGCTCCTCCTCTCTTGTCACCTGGGGTAGAAAATCCACTCATTTCACCAGACATGCTTCTGCTCCAATGTCCTCCTCCTCCTTCCCCATTTTCAGTCCCACCCGACCATGTGCCACGAGATGTAGTCGCCACTCTCCATCCCCTGCAACAGATTTTTCAGCATCTGTTTCCAGGACATGAAAGCAGTGGAATGACGGTTATTCCCATCCCGTAGTCCTGGGACTGACAAATAACGTTCAACCTCCTCGAATGACCTCAACAAATGGCAGGTGTCACGCAGGACTGCCACTGGCTGACATCAAATTATACACGAGGGAGTACTTCTGTCTTGCCTGGATCATCAAAAAATCGTTAATGGCCTTTCTCGTTCATCGACAGTGGTCCAACATGTGCAGCTGGAATTCCAGGAGTGAAACATCGCATAATCAGAGTGTGTTGGGGAGCCCGTTCTGCCGCTGCAACTCAGGAGGGTGTTCCTGGCTTTGTACGAATGGATAACAGTGCATGCACAGTTTCCTGGCCATATTCAGAATGTTTCTGAAGATCGGTGGAAGAATTCAGAAACCTTTTCACAACAGATTGAACACAGTGCGCCATGCCAGGGCGCATGACCATCCTCCTCGGTGCAGGCGCGGACACCATGTTCCTTTCCTCCCATTGTCCGTCACCATGGTTCCGATTTCAGTTGGCGCGGAGAAAGCACACAATCGATTTCTTGCTGATGACGCGTAGCAGTTCCTCCCGCTGTGTGACTTCGTTTCGCCCCCGAGGCAAGCCCAGGTGTAGAACTGCGTGACACCGCTGGTGCCCTACAAATGTGTTTATGATGGAGGCAAGTACTTGTGGAGGCCCCTGAGATGATGTGGTGTTCGGAAGGAGGAGGAGGCGACATTGCGCAGGTAGCAGCCAGTTTGACAACGTTGAGGAGAAAGCGCGTCTCCTCTCCAAGTAGTTGGTGGTGCCTGGGCTGAGCACATACAGCCAGTGGGCCGTAAAGGACATGAACTTGCCCTTACCGTAGTTACAGCTCCAAGACGTCTGCGCTGCCGTGCACCTTGGAACAAAACCGATATCTCAAGGACAGACCCACCTTCTGTTCTAATCATTTAATGAGTGCTAGTAATTGCTTTTTTAGGAAAAGAAATTGCGGCTTGGAACCCCATCTTCGGCTCAGCACAAGCCATTAGTTCTCTGAACGTGCAGATCACCATTTGGAAAGGGAGGGACTGCAGTACCACAACTTGGACAGGGAGCACGGACCCCAGCTTGCTGCACCTTAGGATGGTTGGGACCATACTGTTTGTCCCTCTTTGCAATCGCCACCTGAACTACTGCTGGCGCCATGAATAGCGAGAGCAGGACAATCTGGATTCAGGAGATGATGTCAAAGAGAAACAGCTTCCCTTCTGCAGAGGTGTGAAAGCCTTGACTGGCTGCAATGGCATGGCGTGCCACTGGGCGCTGCTGCTCCTGCTGTTGCTGCGCGTCAGGATGGACCACCACATCTACCACGTTTTCTCCCAGGCGCCACCGGATGGTGACGCTGCATGTGTTGAACGCAGGGCCGTGTGCCAACTTAGCTCCCTGGCCACGCTTCACATTGCTGCCCACAGATTCTACATATACCCATATTCGGCGCCTCCATGTCTAAGCAAAGAACTGCCACACCGCCGAGTTATTGGATTTTACCCGCCAACGCTCCGCACTGAGTACTACTTACTTGCCGCCGCTGCCCTCGCTAGTGCCCCTGTGCTGCTACTTTCTTGGACACTCGCGAATCGGATTTTTTTACCCCGGGCCTGCTTGGCTCCCGACCTTCCACCTGCTGATATCCTGCGACTCACCGCCCACAACGACCCCCTTGCCTGCTGCGCCGCTGCCCTGACGCGAAGCTGACCGCACCTCATTCTCCTGACGATGATGAAGCCCTTTGCCTCACCCGCTCCCAAGTGCCGTCGGCCTTACATCTCATCTATTTGAGTTTCAATCGTCACAGTGCTGTCCTCATCACCGGTCTGATGCAGAGGCTGACCCCTCACAACATGAACCTCCCATGCCACTCCTAACATCTATACTTTCCGCCTAACTGCTAGAAGCAGGAGAATATTTGGCCCCATTTCTTCGCGCCAATAGCTGCTGACTGCCCACCTCAAAAATTGTTTTACTCGCTATATGTAGTCGCTGAGCCCAGACCTCATAGTAGATCTCTGGCTTGAGGGACCGGATGAGGACAGAGACGGCTGAGACAGGTGAGGCCGCTGACCTCCGCTCCCCTCCCCGGGCCATGCCAACTAATGGTTGTGTCTGAGGTTTTCCCACCCGACTCTTGGCTGGTGTTTGTCCAGATGTCATCTGGGAGGAAGAGGATGACCTTAGTCAACCATCCAGATACCCTGTTGGGTTTGCTGAACAACATAACGCCGCTAAATTGACAGCGGCAGTATGTGGCCTCACCCGATGACCCCATCTGCGACGTCCCCTTGCTGTGCTGCGACCTGGGCCTGTTCCAGGAAAGTTTGTGCCACTCCACTCGCAGGTGCGAGCCTGGTGACTTCTCCTGTCTGACAAACTGTTTGATCTAAAATGTACAGACACTGTTTGATGATGATATCTTGTATATGATAAATAGTACACCCTGTTTTTGACTCCAAATGACTCATAACAAGCTTGGTAACCCTTGGATATAAATTGGCGCTCCACAAATGGCCAGGAAAAATTACTTGTATGTGTCGTTTAAAAACCACTGTTGTTTTACTAAATGTAAAAGACAAACAGGCTTATTAAAAACCTTCGGACATGAATTAGGCTACAGAAAAATGTATATAATTTGTGGCGTTTGAAAAAGACTGTTTTATTTTGTCAGCACACCAGCAAAAAAACAACGCTTAATTAACCCCTGGATGTAAATTGCGCCAAAGAATTGAGCCGCACAAACTAGTAGCTTTGTAGCGTGTTACAATTGCGGTTTACAACGCCATCACAACAAGAGATACAGTTTTGTAAATTAACCTTTGCTTGTGAATTAGGCCTACAGGAAAATTTATATATTTGGGCGTTGAAAAAGACCGGTTTCTTGGGGTCAGCACACCGAGCAAAAACAACGCTTAATTAACCCCTGGATAAAATGTGCTCAATAGAATTAGAGCACCACAAATGAAGTGGTATTTGTATTGTAAAAAACGCTGTTTCTTTAAAATGAAAACAACAGGAACAGCTTAGATCCCACTTGGATATATTGAATGAACATGCAGCTGCAGGTGGACGCACAAGTGGAATTTTAAGATCCGAATACCCCAAAAAATAGAAATAGAACATTAAGAGAACAGTCCAACTGAGACAAAGCCTAGACACCCCAAAAAAACGATATACAAAAATCCATTCTTCAGTAAGAGCTATCAGCCGCCAGGCACGCACTTCCCTGGATGACACAGTGAGAGCGGTATGAGCTCCAGCGTCGCGCCCGGATTTTATATAGTGTGTGACGTCACAGAATCCCGCCGGTCCCCTCATGATTGGCTTCACCTCTGCACATTCAGGCAGGCTATGCCCTTCTTCCTCCTCATAGTGGCTTTGCCCCATGTAGCGCCATGTGCTCGCAGCCATTATTATCAATCAAAAGCACACTTTCGTTCACCCCAAGTACCACCAAAGTTCGACTTCGTTACGAACCGAAGTTTTCCTTGAAATTCTAAACTAATTCACTTCGTTAGAATATCGAATCGCCCATCTCTAGTCACAATATATATATAAGATAGAGAAATATACTGTACTATAGAATGCCACAGTATAGTAAAAATAAATTAAAATAAATAAAAAAAAATATATATATATATATAATATAAAATATATCTATATATATATTTTTTTTTTTTTTTTTTTTTTTTTCCGGTCATATGGTTACTGTATTTGGATATTTTTTTTATTTTATGGTTGTTCATAACATTATCATTTTTCTATTATTGTTTTATACTATTCCTATTGTTTTTTCCTATTGTTTATACTATTATTAATACATTTTGAAGTCATGTTGCTGCCTATAAGCTAATGTCACATCTGATATTAATACACAATAATATAGGTTTGTAAAATTGCTGAGTTCTAGTGTTACCATATTGTGGCATTTTATAGACCAGTATATTTTCTCTATTCTTTAGCCTATAGTAGCAATTAGTACACTTCACTGCTTATAATGCAATGCTTAGTTCATTGACTTTTTTTCTTTGGACCTTCTTTGCTTTCTTTATTCTGGTTTCTCATACTGTATATCTATTTAACTGAACAGGGCACAATTACGTGACCACTAGTCAGCTATGACGATCATATGAAGTTTTCTTTTCTTGTGATTCTAATAGGATGATTGCTTTATTGTATTTGGCCTTTTATAATTTGTCGCAGCATTTCCGTGACCTTTTCTTGAAATTTTTTTGTAATTGACTTTTTTGATTCCGTGTGTCAGTTCATTAATCATTAGCAGGCCTGCTAGTGTCTGGTTAATGTATTGTTCCTCCTGTTAGATCTCCTCCACACTAACCTAAATGATTAGCTCACCCTGTTCTATTTTTTTTATCCTATATATATATATATATATATATAATTATATATATATATATATATTATATTATATACTTCATCTGCCCAATTAGTATTTTAAAAGCCACTGTGCCAATAAGCCTGTGAGGGTAGCAATGGGTCACTGACGTATTCCATTCTAGACAGGCCACTCTTACTTTAAGCCAGTAAGCCTCCAGGTTCTCCAAGCCTGTAGTGGTCTGAACTTTGCTGTTATCCTTTCCTTAGGAGTGCTGATTAGTGACTTGCGGTATGGCCGCTGATTTATCGCAGTGCAGAGTTGCCCCGTGGGGGTTGAGCAGGAACAGTCAGGCAGGAGTCCTGATTAAAAAGAGTGGTAATGAAGACAAATGATTCACAAGGAGTCAACAGCAAACCCATGCCCTGACATTTCCCACTGCTCCTCTGAGCTTTTTGAAGAGGAGTTGATGGTGGCCAAAGGACATATTCCCCTTCTCTTGTTTATTTCTCATGGCACTGTTGAAATGTTTCTTTTCCTCCTGGGTGTTCTAGGTCTCACTTGTTAACTGCTTTTCATGCCGAGTGTAATTAACCCTTGACAGATAGTTAGCACACTCTCTTTATGAGGGGACCCAGTACATAAAAGAAGTTTTAATGTTCTGACCTGTTAAGCACTTAAGCTTCTTTGAGGAATTAGTGTGCCAACATAAGACATACAATTAGCGTTGCTTAGCTTATGAGCCTTACACTATTTAATTGATAAACCTAAAGCTTTGTTCCCCATGTTATATTAAAAGTGCATTGGTTGTTATTCATTTTAATAATTGTAATATAATATTAAAACCATCCTTGTGACTCTGTAGTGATCTTTTTTGAGAACATTGCTTTTTCCTTGTTCCATTTTTCTTCTCACCCCTATCTTTGCTGAGTTGTACTGTATTTTCCCGACAAGAGCGAGTTTTTCCATTATTAATACAGGCTTCTATGTTTATTTGTTTTCTTACTTGCTTCTACTGAACTGTGCAGGAGGTCCTACAACTTTACCCAAAACATTAAACCGTTCACTGTTTTTCCATATCCATCACATTCGGGCGCCCTTCCAGTCAATTAGACCCCCTTGCCCGCTGATTTCAGTGTGACATTGCAATTCACCTCTCCTTCTATGCGTATAATCAAACTTTTACTAATGTCATTTAGATTCTTCATCAGCCAGATATGCAGTTTCCTTTTCCACTCAGCACAACTTTTATATACCGCATGCCCTCATCATTTCCTGCCTTGATTACTACAACTCTCTTTTAGCAGGGTTTCCTGCTGCAGAGCTTTGAAGTGTAATCAAATCGGTGAAGCAGAATATAGGTCTAACCAATGCAATGTTTGTAGGAACATAAAATAAAAATCTGTTTAATGATCTGTTTTCCAATTTTCAGCAGGTCCAGCTACAAGCCTTGTAAATACAGAGAACTACCTTATTACACTGATCCTGCTATTATGCACATGGACATGTCTTGTGTTTGTCTAAGGCAAGAAGTGAATTGTTTTATTAGTCTTATGATCCCAGGCACCAGGTGACTAGTTTTATCGGTTGTCTGATTTTGCAGGCAGGCATGGCCAACTCTTAAATAGCACAGAAAGTTATATTTTGAATAACCTATACTGGTGTTAATAATGTTACTAATGGTAAAAGTGGCCATCTTGTGAAATGACCATCATTTCATTTATTATCGGTAGATGTACCCACAGTGTTGTTTCTTGGTGATTCATATGCCATATCAAGCACAATATATTTTGTATTTTTGTTCTCCAGATCTTATACTGATGTTCTTCAAGTTCTTATATACATATTTTAAGGTAAAAATTAGGAACATATATTAGGATTCCCCCAAACCCTCCCGCCCCCTGTTGTCTATTATTCTTATGAATTCCTTTGTCTTCTAGTGCCAAGAACTGCAGTAAATGTGATAGTTCTATCTACGAGAAGGAAGGGGTGGGTTTGAAAGGCCCATGGTAAATGTACATTGAAAAATATCACTGTGTATATATGTTTGTACATATGGACATAGGAAACGTAAACTTGAGAGTGATATCTTACTACACTATAAACATAGAAAGGGATTCTTTACTGTTAGAGCAGTGAAACTGTGGAACTCTCTGCCAGAGGAACTTGTCATGGTGAATTCAATAACAGAGTTCAAAAAGGGTTTGGATGCATTTCTGGAGCGTGATAATATAACAAGCTATAATGACTAGGATTCTGAAGAAGGGTCGTTGATCCAGGGATTATTCCGATTGCCAGATTGGAGTCAGGAAGTAATTTTTTTCCCTAGATGAGGACAATTGGCTCCTGCCTCATTGAGGTTTTTTGCCTTCCTCTGGATCAACACTTTAGCACAACAGGCTGAACTGGATGGACGTCTTGTCTTTTTTCGGTCTTACAAACTATGTAACTGTGTAACAAACTATATGTCTGCTGTGCTTAGATCACAGAGGTATAGCTATAGGGGATGCTGAGGTAGCAGTTCATACTAGGCCCTGGAGCATGAGCAGGCCCAAAGGTCTCTGCCACATAAGAAGACTCCAGTATTATATAAATGGTTTATCAGGCCATTTGAAAGATTTGGCACTGTGGCCCAGCAGATTAAAGTTATGTGTCTGATTACAATAAAACCCATTAAAAAGTACTGAAGAAGTTGAGATAGCTTTCTGTGCAACAATTTCTTAGTGCATTAATTGCCAAGTTAAGCTTTGCTACTGTACATATGTATATTAATATTATTTTAGCATGAACATTATGTTTTAATATTATATATGTAGCCTAAATTGTAAGCATCATTTGCTTAAAGGGAATGTGTCATCAAAAAATGAGTCATTGTTTAAGTCCCATTTATATGTTAAACACATTGTTTATGAATTTTTGGTTATTTGTTTTACATTTTTCATATCACTTTCAATATTTTTTAATAATTCTTAAGTCTTGCAGTTTTCACTTTGGGCACTAGGCCTTGTTTGAACTGCTTTAACAGCAGTCTGAGAGAGGCTTCACAGCAGCTTCATGCACATAGGAGACTTAAGACTGACTCTATAGGAGTCACTTCTATAGGAGAGTTTTCTAGTCGTGCTCTGTGACCTGGGAATAAATCACTGTGCAGGGAGGTGAGAGGGGGAGCTGTGACTATCTCCTCTTGTGACTGGTGGATCCTGTGTTATCTATTCACACTGGTGTCTCCTTTCAGTTTGACTCTCTTTGTGCTGATAATGAGCAGACAACTAAGAATCTTTCTGTACAGAACAGGAAGTGTGAGACTATTATTATGTTTAGTGGCCAAAGTGAAAACTGCAGGACTTAAGATTTATTAAAAATATTGAAAGTGATATGGAAAATTAAAAAAACAATAACCCAAAATTCTTAAAAAATGTGTTGATCATAAAAATGTGAGTTAAACAATAAGTCATTTTTGATAACACCTTCCCTTTAAGTTTAGAGGAGCATGCTATTTATTGCTTAACATCCCTCCCCTTTTTTATAGTAATGCTTTTGTCTATTGTATTGGCCGCTTTAGTTCAGTTGCCAGACATCACCTTTGGACGTGTTACTTTAGCTTCAGCTTATACTACCACATGGAACAATTTGTGTCAAACAGGGGGAAATGGTCAGATTGAGTACAATATCTCTACCAATCTCCTTGGTGCCGAGGGTCTTTGCATATCGTTGGGTTTAGCAGACTGTAGTGTGTCAATCCTTTGTTATGGGAAAAACATGTTGTAACATAGGGCTTCTGCTATGTAGAATTTGTTGCAGAGCTTCATAGCACCTGGCACTTCATTATGTGCAAGTGATTTACATTTGCCAGGTGCCTATGTGTCTGTTATTTGCACACAGAAAGCTGACAGCTTTGTAAGGGTGTCAATGTTCGTGGCTAATAAACTGAGCAATGTTAGCAAATGGTTTACTGTAATACAAATGATTACATATTCCATTGTTGCTAATCACACATTTACTTGATGTATTGCCAGTATAGCATTTTCATCATACAGCTTTAATCTATAGTGTCAATGCAACCGTTGGTAATTTCTCTAACATGGCATTTTTAATATGGTATTAATGTCTTATTTCAATAGTTTAAGCTCATTAAGGAATGCTTTGCTTACAAATATACCTATATTGGATTGAGCTGTAAGTCAGAAAATTTTTTAAACCACTTTGTATAATAACCAGAATTTTTACATTGTAGGTCCTCCGGCACAGTGTCAATCCAGAATATAGACCAGTTTAATGCAGTGACTCACAAGTGATGTATTCTCTTAGAGGAGCCTTTCACCTTTCCTTTTTCTTCACTATGTCTCCCAGATCGCCACAATGACTTGTCCTAATGACAACTCATCTCTACAGAGTGTGTTGTACAGATATAGTTGGCGGCGTACTAAATCTCTCTGTTTTCCAACCACGGCACAAATCGTTCCCTGAAAAGAACCATTCTGCTGCTTCCCCAGTTACTGTGCCTGCTTCTACCTCATAGCTGTACCTGAGGTGTAGTAAAGTGCCTCCAAATACTGTTCTTCAGAATTAATGTTGTCATTAGGTTCAACTGTGGCTGATTGTAGTGCCCAACAGTTTGTGCCACAGATGTTGAAATTTCCTTAGTTAAGAATGTACATATCTTTGTATTCCACACAGTAAAAGTGCCCCGTTAGTAACATCAACACAGTAATGGTGCCTCTCTTTGGATGCCCCCATCATGCTAATATCCCCCGTTGTGCCCTCACATAGTGGTTATGTCTCCCTGAGGGCTTCTACAGTATTGATGTTCCTCTTTGTGTCCCCACAGTATTTATGTCTCCATGAGCACTAACAAAGGGCTGATGTCCCCTTGTGTGACTCTACAGTATTTGTCCCATCTTGTACACAGTGCTGATGTCCTTTGAGCAGTTATACATTGTATACATCCCTGTCGTATTCCCCTGTACAATGCTTATGTCTCCTTTTTCCCCCACTGTACATATTGTATGTTGCCCCCACTATGTCCCTGTACAAGTCTATAGTTCGGCTTTTCCCTGCAGTGTATATGTCCCACCTTGTGGCCCTGCACAGTGATGATGTTCTGCTTTCCTCCCACAGTGTAAATGTCCCCTCTTGTGCTCCTGTGCAGTACTAATGTCCCCCTTTTCTCCAACAGAATATATGCCCACCTTGTGCCCATGTACATTGCTGATGTCTGTGCTCCCACAGTGTTTGGCTATGTTCACACGGCTTAAATTGGAACTTATTTCGGCCCGTATTTCGTACTGCGCTCAATATGGGGTGAGATACGTCCCACTCATTACGGTAATCCACAGTTCTCATAGAGTCCTCCTTCCCATGGCCCCACTCACTCAACGTCACAGGGTCCCCATTTATGATCTTACAGCTTTTTACTGCTTCCCACATGAGTGCGTTACTACTGCCTGCCCAGATCCTGCTTCCTGAATGGAGTGACAAGACATTATGGTGGCGAGATTACAGCTCATAGAGCTGAAAGTCCCAAAGCAGACTTGGTCTTTAGACTACTTAGGCCCTGTTCACACGATGGATTTGGCCGCGGGTTTCGGCGCGGTTGCCACGTCCAAAACGTCGTCCAAATCGCGCCCCAAACGCCCCCAGTTCATTAACATGGTTTCCTATTCACACAGCGAGTCTTCAGCGCGGCGGCCGCACGGTGACGCCGCAGGTTTGGCCGCGATTCTCGGCACGGTTTTTGCCCTGCCTATTAATTTGTATGGGGGAAAACCTTGCCGCAAACCGCGCCCCACCCACGCCGCGACCATGCTGTTAACCTCGCCGCGATCGCGCCGCAAAGCCGCGTCGGGAGACACGAGTTTGAAGCGAGGTTTGGACAAGGTTTTGGCCGCGTCAACCGTGCCGAAACCCGCGGCCAACCCCGTGGCGAAATCCGCCGTGTGAACAGGGCATTAGTCAGCCAGGCTACTGAAAAGATTGGTATCCTCTCTTTTCTCCTGCTAGCTTGATAAAGTTAGAAGTAACTTGATTTATTTTCCAGTTCTTGTCAACCATAACTATCAGCATCGCCTGTAGTTTTTTCTCTAGATTGGGAGTCACAGATTCTATACCACAAGGTGGGGTGCTCACATTGTTTTCCATAAATGCTGTCCCTGGGGCTTCACCTTTTTGGGAGAATGCGGGTCTTCCGGCCCCTTAACTGCCAGTTCCTTGTCGCCACTCTCTCCATACACATGAGTGGAAAGTTAGCTGCATACAAACACAGTTACCTTTTCATTGGAGAATGCGTCTTTCATTACCGTTTATGGAGAATGTGGCAGCTGGAAATTGGCTAATACAGACCCATTTTCTCCCAAAAGGTGAGTGTCCTAGATGTAAGACCTGCACCTATTACACATTAATATACTGTGTAGATACTTTAATGCCTAAGATAAAAATAAACCTTTATCAACACATTTTTACAGTGCCAGAGGAGGGGGCCCCCGGAATCAATTTGAAGCTAAAATCTGTATGATTTCTGTATGTAACACTATTATTTTTGGCACTTCCACCTTCATAACATTTTTGGCACTTCCACATTCATTATGAAAAGAATTTGTGGCAACCAGAACCAGTCAAATATATTAATAGCCAAAGCTATGACTGCTCCTGGAGGTAGTCGTCAGGCTTGTCAAAAGTCATAGTTATAACCTAAGCTTTTATAGTGCCAAAAAATACTTGTTTTTCATACATCGGACTGTTCTACAGAATGCAGATTGCCAAATTCAGCTCCGTTCAGACATTGAGCTACTAGGGGCTGTTAAAGGGAATGTGTCATCAAAAATGACTTATTGTTTTTTTAAATTTTCCATATCACTTTCAATATTTTTTAGTAATTCTTAAGTCCTTCAGTTTTCACTTTGGCCACTAAGCCTAATAACAGTCTGACATTTCCTGTTCTGTTCAGAAAGATTCTCGGTTGTCTGCTCATTATCAGCACATAGAGGGTCAAACTGAAAGGAGACACCAGTGTGAATAGATAATACAGGAGCCACCAGTCACAAGAGGAGATAGTCACAGTTCACCCTTTCACCTCCCTGCACACTGATTTCTTCCCAGATCACAGAGCATGACAAGAAAACGCTCCTATAGAAGTGAATGAGACTAAGTCAGCCTTAAGTCTCCTTGAAGCTACTGTAAGGCATCTCTCTGACTGCTGTTAAAACAGTGGCCAAAATTAAAACTGCAAGACTGAAGAATTATTAAAAAATATTGAAAGTGATATGGAAAATAAAAAAAACAACCAAAAATTCCTAAAAAATGTGTTTAACATAAAAACGGGACTTAAACAATGACTAATTGTTTGATCACACATTCCCTTTAAGTTATGGCAGCTCTAAAGCATGTGTAGTCATAAAAGAATGGCGGGCCTATAAAACAAACTTGGGATCAGTTCTAGCTAAAAAATGTACTAAAGAAGCAACATTGTCTTATGTAAAATTATGTTAAATTTAATCATTAGGGGGAACATGTATGAAGCAGATCTGCATTTGTCCAAATTTTTTGTGAATGTAGGCAAACATTTTCCTGGTGTATTGTTAGTTGTTAATGCAGCAGACCCTAGACCGCTTTGTATCTGTCTATACTTATGTCTGTATCTTTTCAGTCATTGTACTGTGCTCTAGTAAACAAACCCATTAAGTCCATAGGTACAGTAATGGGCCCAGTGTTTGGAAGACGGGATCTGGGAGGCTGGGATGCATTAGCTTGCTTTGATCTCTTTGTCTTTGTGCAGTTTAATCCAGAGTTGTTATTGTTAGCGTTTGTTACTGACAATGACAGTGATTATTTTTTATAGCCATTTGCACCCTAACAGAAAGGGCATAAAAATAATTGTAGAAAGTGTTGTGAATACAATAGAGACGAGTGACTACAGAGAGAATTGATTCAATACATCCTGAGCTTTGATATGTATACTTTTTCATTGAGACCGTATTTTTATTATTTCATTTTTCTTTTTTTACAAGGAAGGAAGCAGATTCGGGATTTTTTGTTGGGGGGTTCAGAAGACCCAAAACAAAAACAGTGAGATTTTATAAATAGTTTTAAAAGTTTTGATTTTTTTCGTTTGCATTGTTTGAAAAGCTTTTCCCCAAATTTACCCCGTTTTCCCAACCATTTTTTTCCTTTTTCAGAATTTTAAAATTTTTGGGGGGTTCCTTTTTTTTTTATGATTTTTTATTCTGAAAGTGCCATTTTTTGTTTTGGGGGAGGTTTTTTGGGGGTTTAAAAAAAACAAATGCTTTTCTTGGAGCTTCCGGGGACGGTATTTTCCAAATTTTCGAAAAGGGGGAAAGGGGACATGGTCGCCACATACACACGTAACTGCTAATATGACACAATGAGCAGTGAAAACCTTTCAAAAAGTGTTGGAGCCCAAACCCTTAAGTGTTTTCAAAAAGAGACAAAAAATTAAAATTGGTTTTAAAGGGGCGATATATAAAGAAAAAGGTGAGACATGAGAGCAGGGGCGCCATTAGAACAGTATTGGCAGTACTTCTGTCAGGGGCCCTGATTAAATATAACAAAAAAGGATCAACTAATATAGTGCAAAATAGCAAATAGGCACGTAGTCTGTATGGGGCCTTAAAATTACTTATAGAAGCCCTGCATAAGAGTAAATAAATTTGACATTTTATTATGCAAATTTGGGAAAAAAAAAACTTTGTGCTTTTTTGATTTTAAAATATTATGTAAAATAAAGCTTAAAAAGTTTAAATGTAATTTGGGTTACTTTTTTTTTACCCCTTTAAAATTTTAAAAAAAGGGGCCAACAAATTTAACCAATTCTAAATTTTTTTGTTGTAAAATTTTCAAAAGAAGTATAGCTGATTTTCTTTTTTCTAGAATGGGTTTTTCAATTAAAAGGTTTCCATTTCGCTAAATGGTTTTTCAGTTTTCCCAAAATGTTTTTTAAAATTTTGGAAACCCCAGCCCTTTTAAAGTTTTTGGTGCTTTTCATTTGTAGCCCCAAAATTTAAAAAGTCTTAGTGAAAAAAAATGGATAAAAATTTCATGCTTTTAAAACATAACTGCCCAAAATTTTTTTTACAGGATATAACCCAAAAGGGCGGGGGATTTTAAAGTTTGGAATTTTTTAGGAAAAAATTAAAAAATGTAAAAAATAGGGAAAAATTTTATATTCAGTTCAATGTTTTGGTTTTGATTTTTGCCAATTATATTACCTAAGTGTAGGGCATAAAAAGTGTCAGAATTATGCTATTTTGGGATTTCTTTCTTAAAAGGGATGTTATCATCGGTCTTTTCCAACCCCACAGTTTCCCCATAGGGCCCCTCTAGATAAGAGGAGGGCGGCATTTTTCATCCCTTTTTCCCCTTTCATTTTAATGTGGGTCTG
The DNA here is from genome assembly GCA_025379985.1 of Phyllomedusa bahiana. Lineage (NCBI taxonomy): Eukaryota > Metazoa > Chordata > Amphibia > Anura > Hylidae > Phyllomedusa > Phyllomedusa bahiana. Next base: position 24,411 of record JAODAL010035033.1, on the reverse strand, counting down.
AAAAATAACCAGCAAGAGCCAAAAAGTGCTGATATGGGGTGTTTGTGTGTGTGTCTGTATTTTAATTATATTATATATATATATTTATATTATTAAAATTTTTTATATATATATATATTGTTGGGATTAGCGCAAATGGAAAACAGTCCTTTGGTGTTTTAAAAACCCAAACAAGGTTTATTGGTGTACTCCACCCCAAAAAAATGGGAAAAAAGGAGGTTGCTTCAGCCAAACAAAGGAGATATCCGGTCAATCACAGTAAAGGGTATTAAAGGGAAATTTCCGTTTCTTTTGGTTCCCTGGCAAGGAAATTTACCCGCAAAAGGGCTTCTGGGTTTTCTCTATCCCGGGTGCAAGGCTTTTAGCTTGGTTTTTCCCTTCCAAAACATTAGATCCAAATGAAACCTTTTTTTAACCCGGTAAGGAACTACACCCCCCCCCACCTGAGGCCCGCTGGCCTTAAAATAGGGCCCGGTTAAACCCAGGATGGTTGGGGGGAGCAACCCCTCCCAAAAAAACTTACAGATGCTCCCAAAAAAGCCGACCCGGTTTACGGCAAATTTTGCCATTTTACAAAAAAAAAAAAAGTGTCCGTGGGGCCCATTGCCGTGAACCAAAAAAAATGGGGTTTTTTTTCACCAATCTTGGGAGATCGGTGACCATAACGTCCGGGCAATAACGGGACCTTTTTGCCTTCCTACAATTATATATTTTTAATATATTATATTTTATTATATATATAATTTTTAAAATTTTTATATATATTTATATATATATATATATATTTATATTAAATATTTATATATATTTAAAATGTATGTGTATATATTTATTATATGTAGTATGTGTATAAAGTATGGGTATATATATATATTTTATGTATGTATGTGTATTGTATGTTTTATATAATAATTGTTGTATTGTATATGTATTTTTGTGTTTATTTTTATATAATATGTATGTATGGTATATGTTGTGGTATATAATATATATATTTTATGTATGTGTATATTATGTTATATATTATATAATATGTAGAAAGTGTATTGTATGTGTAATTTAAAAAAAATTTTTTTGTATGTATGTGTATAGTTGTGTATATATATAATTTTTAGTATGTTGTGTATATATAATTATTATATATATATATTATGTATGTATTGTATTTATTTTTTTAAAATTTTATAATGAAAATGTATGTATGGTATATATTTATATATATATGTATGTATGTTATTAATATAAGGTATGTATTATGTGTTTAATATATATATTGTATGTAGTGTATATATTTTTATTTATATATTATGATTATGTGTTTATTTTAATATATATGTATGTTTTTTTGGTGTATATATTTTTATGTTTATGGGTATATATATTTATTTTATGTTGTATTGTGAAATATATATAATGTATTTTTGTATTGTTTTTATATAAATATTTGTTTAGTATGTGTTTTTATAATATTATTATATTATATGTATGTATGTATGTGTAATTTATATATTATATTATATTATTATGTATGTATGTTATTATATTAATATATATTACATATAATATATATATATATATATATTATATATATATATTTTAAAGAACACCTTCTAGGGGTTTTAAAAAGGGGGGAAATACATAGTGTCCCCCTGAAAATAACTCAACACAAAATCATTTGTTAAAACCGCTGGCAACGAAAGTGAGTAAAAAACCCGTAAGTGAAAATATACAATTTGTGCACAATTTGCCATTTTCCCTCTATGGTCTCATGTGACTCTTTAGTGTAACAAGGTCTCAGGTGTGAATGGGGAGCAGGTGTGTTAAATTTGGTGTTATCGCTCTCACACTTTCTCGTACCGGTTACTGGGGATTCAACATGGCAACTCATGGCAAAGAACTCTCTGATGATCTGAAATAAAATACACATATATACTGTACACGTGCACAAATCTGTGTATATATATATATATACATATATATACACATATATATATATATTTGTATATAATTATATATATATATATATATTTATATATATATATATATATATTCGAGTGTCTGAACTTGGTGTTAGCAGAATTTCTCTGAGGCAGATCTCATCACACTAGTCAGAATGTGTCACTGTCAGACGCCCGCTAATTACAAGGAGATTTATAGCTGAATTAGGTAAATGTCACTTCATTACAGTGGCCTGGAATAAGAGCAGGGTTTGCTCTAAGTTACATCCATAGGCACATCTTAGAGTGTATTCAAGCAAACCATGGGCTTCATGTTTCCAGCGGCGGGTTAGTCTTATAACATGTTAGTATAAACATATAATCTGAGGTTCAGTTCATTCTGAGATTGTAAGTAAACTAATTCCAATCAGATTTAATCACTTCTCTTCTCTTTCAGTGAGAAAAGAGTTCACACAGAGTGTCAAGTGAAGCTAAGTAAAACTTTAGAGCTGGGCTTTTCCATGTATGGGTTTTTGTACATTTCTACTATTAGACCATCTTGTTCCATTTAAAGCACATCTCAACCCCACAACATAAAACATACGTAGCAATACACTTGGAAATCTGATCCCATGCATATCAAGGTAAAATTGTGGCTTTACTTTATCTCTTGTTTTAATGGACCTTGTGTTCATCCCTTGAACATGTTGCCCTGGAGCCATAAAGGGGACCCAAATCAGGTTGTCCTGTTTATGTCTTCCATGGGCAAGCACAAGCCTCCTTCCAGCAGGGACCCCATATTAGTAGGTTTGGAAAGGGTAGAAGCACCTCAGAGGTCACAAGTACCTTTTACTTTGCTCATGAATCTGGTTATCCTATTATTCAGGCCTGGTGGCATGAACCAAAAGGAAAGGCCAATTTCACTCTATGCCAACTTTCCTCTTTGCCTGTTCCTTGCCAAAGCCATTGTGAATTAGGCTTCACAGTTTTTTGTGTTCCTAAGAGGCTGAGTTGTAACCTATGCAAATTAAAGATGCCAAGATATGCCTTTTAGTTGCTTTGTTACTTTTTCAGTGTCTCTGTGAATCCTTTGTGGTATTACTGCTCTGCATGACCTTTTCAATTCCACCTGGAAGGCACTCCCACTGTATAGTCAGGGGGAAACTCTAAGAGCAGAGAGCTCCTGTGCAAACAGTTTGTATAAGTTTCCCTCCCTTAAACAGATATTCACCTATCTTAAGAATCGTGGTTCCTGCCACCGCTATTTGACCGAAGGGAACAGAGATTCCCCTTGCACGCTCGACTCTCCATTCACTTTTATAGGAGTTCCGAGAACAGCCAAACACACTCTCCATTTGTTCTGGAGATAGGTTTGGTCCCAGAGATGGAAGCTGCATCTGTCAGATATTTATGACATGTCCTATTGATATCTGACATATACAGCACATACTCTAGATTAGCATAACAAAATACAAAACATGCACATCAGACAAGTATAGCACCCTCAAATCACTCCCACATCAGGCATGTACCTCCAGCAAAGTTTATATATAACATGTACACTGCATAAATATCCCTATAATACAAACATGTCACTAATACTCTTTGGTCATGTTGCCATTAATACTCACCACATCCCTAGCAGAACCCTAGGACCCATATACAATCATCTGTTAAAAGGGTGTTCCGGGACCTACTTATGCTTGTTGGTCCATCAGGGTATGAGTAAAAATAGAAGATAAACCTCATACTTACCTCCTGGATGCTCTCCTTAACTCCAGGCTGCCGGTCCGTTCATCCCATCGAACGTTCATGGTTCACGAGACAGCTGCAGCCAATTACAGGCCAGAGAGGTCACGTGTAGTTAACGTTGTAGCCTGTGATTGGCTGTAGTTGTCATGGGAACGATGTAAGTTCCGTGTTTCAGCTGTAATGAATGGACCGGAGGTCGGGAGTGAAGGAGACTGTCCGGGAGCTATGAGGTTTATCTTCTATCGTTGCCCACTAACACTCCATTTAAAACAGATTTGTACACTGGTCTGGGCCCTCCAGCAATCTAAAGCACTCCTCAGGGCCCTGCTGCAATCTATCCTTACTACAGTGAGAATAAGACCCAAATATTTTGTAATTACTCTTGCTCGGATGAAGCAGTCTGAAGAAAACAACATGCAATGTGCTCCTTACTATATGAAGCTTCGAACAAGCTGCGATGCCCCTGTGTTGGAGCAAAGAGATAGGGGCTGGGCAGCTGTTGGGACGTTTGTCCTCTATTTGCAACTTCCCGGTACATACCATTGTAAACCTTTACTTGACTTCTCATCAGAATTGTGGTGCATAGTGTTGAGCTTCTCAATTTCATGGTGTAAACCAATTCATGTAAGTGATGTCAGAGTGAATTTAAGAAGATGTATGAAAACTGTCTTGGTCTAAGACTTTCCTTGTTGCCCATCGCAACCAATCAGCGTTCCCTTTACATTTCACATAGTGCTCTGAAAAAATGAAAGGGGCGCTCTGATTTGTTGCTATGGGCAACAAAGAAATTCTTAGACCAAGACAGTTTTCATACATGTCCGCCATGGTGTCTGTGACACACCCTCAAAGAGTGTTATTCAGAAGCTGGTGCGGAAAGTGGAAATGACGGCATCGTTGATCCCTTATCATGGCACAGGCTGTCTGAAAATGGTTGCAAGACCCAATCGATAACTTGCAACATCGTCTGGAGCAGTTGCCTACGGAACCTTCTAGCGTAAGATACTGGGAGATCTTATTCAACATGTCAAAGAACTGCACAAGGGTCAAAATTGCATATGTTTCGTGTCACAGTCATTCAGTGACATAGAGAAAAGTGTCGGTCACTGGTTCCATGCGTTTTTGAAGGAACACATACAACAATCAGGAACATAGAGTGCTGCATCAAAATGTGTCTGTCAGAAAATGGAGATCACTTCCAGCATCGCATGTAACGTGATTGATTACACATATGTCAAGGTTACAACAGAATAATCGGGGTCTCTTTTGAGTGAATCTTCCGGTAGCAATAATATATTTGGAATGGCCCCCTTCTCCTCTTGGCCTTGTCTGCAGCAGCTATATGTGCACCCCTAAGGTATGAACACATGGCAGATCACTTGCATCCATGGTGTTAGCAATGCTAATGCTACAAATTAAAGTTAATGTCTGACTTCCACTTTAATGGTTGTAATCATTTTAATAGGGGAGGCAATCAAGTAAGACGTGCAATTATATATTTATATAAATTCATGTTAAATAAAAGGACAATTTCTCGTCTAGATAGTTTGCTGATGTCTGTTAGCTGCTGTGTGCTGAAACCTTCATTTAGCTTCTCTTTGCCAAATGTATTGTCTGCAGCCCCATTGGAGAATGACATGGTATACTGACTCCTAAAGTATCATTCACTTTCTGAGTGCCAGCTTGTTAAAAATGTGAAAAAGGATTGTTTTATGTTCTAACTAAACAGCAATAAATAATTGCACCACAACTGGAAAACATAATCAGAGACTAATATTCTGTGAAAAGAAGGCAATGAAGGAAAAAGAGTTGATCGTATTATCATACGATCAACTGTGTTTGCATCACATAGCTGTAAAACACAATTCTTTTCTTTTTTGTGCTCATTTACAGTCTAGGATTTAGTAGTGGATCTCTAATTCCATGTTGGTATCACAAGTTGATCCTTATTCACAAGTAGGTTCAAACCAGCTTCCCAAAGTTTCTTGTATGTTCTCGTAACTATGTATCAGCGGAAAGCTTGTCCTTCCCTTTGTTATAAATTAATAAATACAAAGACATCCTTCCTATGAAATTTTAAAACTTTTTTGTTCCTCTTGACAAGACACCCAATATAATTATGCATGATCAGTATAAATATCGTATTACAGCATCTGGATTCTGCATGATTTAGATGAGATCTGTAGTTTGTTATACACAGGCTGGAAGATCAAATAACCCTCTTTTCTCTTCATTGTAAAAACCATCCATCTTAAAACAGTAACCAATCATAAAATGTATAGTGATTTATAATGTTATTTCTGTCTCAAATTAGCCCTTTCTGAGGATAGCATGTTCCTGTTTGGAGAGGTGCATTTACATGTAAAGAGTATTGGTAAAACTTATATGAAAGCAAGTAAACGTGACAATGGTAACGTGATAAAACAGAGCAATTGCTCATTCTATGAGAATTCATCATTATGTTCATTAGTTGTAACTTATTGCTGATTACTTAAGGGCAGTTTCACATATTGCAAGTTTGCCAAAAAATGCTTCTAAATAGCTTACATTTTACCATGTGTTTCCTTGTCAAAAACTACAGAGGCCAGATGTCAGGAGGTAAATATGAAGCACACTGGACATTGCTTTGTCTTTATTGTATTTTCATACTTTAGGTGCATTTAAAAAAAAAAAATGCTGCATTTTTCAGGCAGTTTCTAGCATTTTTTTCCTGCACCAAAAAAGAAATTTTTTTAGGCAGAAAACACTTTAGAATATGCTTGAATGGGTCCTAAAGGTCCAGCAAAACATATGTTGATTGCTAGTGCCTTGCGATTCTAAGATCCAACTATCTGTTATTGCCAGGTTAAGTGACTGTTTTGTTGTTGACGTCAGTGGTTCATCTATGTAACACATGGACGCTCTGGGTCAAGCAGAAGTAGTGCACCATAGAAGGTTTCCAGATTAAGGGCATATGAACTTATTGTAAGTGTAACGGCAGGAGAGGTGGATCCTCTGAACCGCCGCAAGCGGTGGTATAAGCCACACCATGGAGCGGAGTCTAAGTAGGTCCCAGATTTCACCAGAGCCCGCCGCAAGGTAGGATGTGCTTGCTGCGGCGGGAGTCCTATCCGGTCACTACCCTTGATGGGACTTGCTTGGGACGGCAGCCAAGGGGCAGTGAGGTACGGAGTCGTGACACAAACTTGTAGTCGGGTACATGGCAGACGGCGAAGGTTCGTAGCTGAGAAACGTAGCAAGGGGTCAGAACACAGCGAGACAGGAACGCACTTCTGGATCGCTTTCTCTATTGCACAGGACACTATAGATGCGGCAGGGAAGTGAGGATGATCTTTGGAATATATAGGGTCAGTGCCCGGCAATTAGCCAATTAAATCTCAGAGAGCCGGTGCGCGCGCCTTAGGGAGCAGGGATGTGCGCAACGGCCGGCAGAAGAGGACGGAAGAACAGGAGCATGGCTAGGTGAGTACCTGTCGGCATAACGAGCGCGCTCGCAGCCCGACACGCGCTACTCAGTAAGTAACAACAAGTGAAGTGAAAACAAGACCTAACAAAGTCTACTTTCTGACATGGATCAGTCCAGCAAGAGACACAATAGATCACTGGATTTGGACCTTTATAAAACTTAATTTTTACTGCCAGTCAATAATAATGTTATGATTAAAACAAAACTATACCAGAAGAATAAAAGAATACCATATTAGGTACCATCCTACCATATTGTAGAACAATGTGGTCCTTTGTGATCTCAGTTTCACACGTTTTTGATATAATTTGGCTTCACTTTAAGGCTATGTCTACACTGCCCAGAAAAACGTCCTTTTTTTCAGCGTTTTTCGTTTTCTAAAACGCTGGAAAAACGACTGTAATCATCTCCCATAGACTTCTATTGTAAAACCCTCCTGCTGAGCTCTTTTTTCTGCTCGTTTTTTTCACTGGTCGTATTTTGCAACATGCTCTAAAAAACGCCAGAACAGGGCAGAAAATTTACTACAGGAGTCTATGGAAAGTGCCGGACGTCTTTTGGCGCGTTTTTTGGCGCGTTTTCGCGGTGTTTTTTGCCGCGATTTTTCAATGAAAACCCTCCCAGAGACCCAAGTTACACCTATAGTGGGTGTAACAAAGGTTATTCATTATCAAATTTGCATACAAGTGTCTGATGAGTCCTTTTTTGTACCTTTTGTAATCAAATGATCATGCTTTGGTCGCTAACGAGTTTTGCGTAATTCATATTTTTTACGCTAAAAATATGTTATTTACAGATTTTGCCGTCAGAATCTGTTTTTTTACAGATTTTGATGCTAAACTCCTTTTCTAAACATATTTTGGTGCTAATAAAGTTACTACTGATGATGAAAATACGTTTTTTACGGATTTTGGCGGCAGAATTCGGTTTTTACGGATTTTGGCGCCAGAATCCATTTTTTTACGTTTTTTGGCACTAGAATGATTTTTTTTTTCAGATTTTGGCACTAATAACACTGTCTCGCCGCTGACGCCAAAAATAAGTTTTTTTACGGATTTTGGCGCAAGAATCCGTTTTTTTACGTTTTTGGGCACTAAAATAATTTTTTTTACAGATTTTGGCGCCAATAACATTCTCGCCTCTGACGCCAAAAATAAGTTTTTTACGCATTTTGCCGCAAAAATACGGTTTTTTACGGTTTTTTTGGCACTAAAATATTTTTTTTTACAGATTTTAGCGCCAATAACGTTATCTTGCCTTTGACGCTAAAAATAAATTTTTTTACGGATTTTGCCGCAAAAATACGTTTTTTTTACGTTTTTTGGCACTAAAATGATTTTTTTTACAGATTTTAGCACCAATAACGTTATCTCGCCTCTGACGCTAAAAATACGTTTTTTTTTACGGATTTTGCCGCAATAATAAGTTTTTTTACGTTTTTTGACACTAAAATAATTTTATTTACTGATTTTGGCGCTAATAACGTTATCTCGCTTCTGACGCAAAAATACTTTTTTTACAGATTTTGCCGCAAAAATAAGTTTTTTTTACGTTTTTTGGAAACAAAAAAAATATTTTTTTATTGATTTTGCCACTAATATAGTGATCTAGCTTTTGACGCAAATAAATACATTTTTTACGGATTTCGCCGCCAGAATCCGATTTTTGACGGGTTTGGGGGGCTTAGTTCAATATCTTTAAAAAAATTTTGGTGCTAATAAACTGATCTCACTTCTGACACTAAAAATATTTTTTTTTATGGAATTTGGCGCAATAATGCGTTTTTTTGGGAGTTGGCGCTAAAATCCTTTTCTTTACAGATTTTGATGCTAATACAATTATCTTGCTGTATGAAAGAAAATGTGGGTTTTTGGGGATTTTGGTGCAAGAATCTGGTGCAAAATTTAATAAAGAGTAGCACGCAGCAGCACACAAAAAGGGACAATGTACTCACAATGGCTACAGTATCTAAAGGAAGTGACTACTTAACATGTAACTCCACCTGTAGGGTGTAGTTTACACCCAAATTTGGCTTAATTTGTGCATACATTAAAAAGCAGAGCAAAGACGCATCAAAAAAACGTTTTAAAAAAAAAAAAACGAAAAACGCACCAAAAAACGGATTTTTTTTCAGCTGCTTTGGCAGGCAGTGGACAGAAAACTCAGTTTCATGAACGTTTTAAGTAATTCGTTTTCAGGTCGTTTTTTGTCCACTGCAGTGTAGACATAGCCTAATACTTACCATAGCTTGCAAACTCTAAAGTCCCTATTACTTGTCTATTTTATACCCTATCTGTATACGTATCGATACCCCACACTGGAACCCAACCATAAACAACCCTAATATGACCTTGGACAATCCTAACACATTTCCTTGATTAATTAGCAGGAATTTCTCAAGGGAGACCAAATAAGGGGTATCAACATTTCGATCATAGTGCTGGTTGCGACACCTCAGACAATGCACACATAGCATGCAACATCAAAAATAGATTTACATCTAGAATAATATTTAAATCATGACTTGATTTCACATGGATTAGAGGGTACATCACCATTTATAATAATAATAATAATAATAGGTAGATTTTATGGGCTGCATTGATAATACATTCTAGATTCACCTTTGATGAATGCATCACATTTTAGTAATATGGACACATAGGTTTAGTATGGTAATCATAAAAGAGATACAGAGTCATTCTGGATCTCTGTGAGACCAGTTAGTAGATTCCAGCCAAAAACAACTGCCTGTTTCCATCATTCACTATGTGTTAGGGCACAATGTAAGCACAAACTGTCGTTATTAAGAAGCAGGCTTGGACTAGCAAGGGAAACCCCCAGTGGGCCTTTGGGCACAACAGGTCTGGGGCTGCTTTTCAGGAAGAAAGAGAGGCGAAAAGGCTGAATACAATAGCCATGTATAGGATATGCAGTCATGTACAGTAGAAGTAGGATGCATCCGAAGAATCAACTTCACTGGTGGGCACCAAGAATTAACTCAACTGGTGGGCCCCAAAAGTCAACCCTTCTGGTGGGCTCCAAGAGTCAACTCCACTGATGGGCCTGAACTATCAACTTTACTGGTGGCCCAAAGATTCAACTGTACTGGTGAGCATCAAGAATCAACTCTACTGGTATGCATTACGTATACTTTTTAGTGGTGGACCCGAGGCACCTCAGTCTGACACTGTCCAGAAGTTTGCTCCTTCCACACTGTATTAGTTAAAAACGAATGCAATGACCAGAGAAGAACCCACACTGCAATCATCATGGCAGAGGAAAATGTGCATGACCAATACTTCCATTTCCAAAAGCTGTAGCTGAGCATGGATCCGTCTAATATTTACCTTTTATTTGATTAAAGTAGAACAAAACTTGATTGTGATCAGAAAACATTACAAAGTTCTGCTTTTCTTGACATCACGTTGTTGAGCGAAAGAACTATACACTTTGTTTGACGGCATCTGTCCAAGTTTCTGTGTTTCCTGCTAAAGCAATATGTAAATGATCCTTGGAGAAAGATGGCTGTGCTGTTTAAACATTGATATTGCTAATAATGTGCTTTTAGTATCAGATTACTGTACATAGTAAGCTATAGAACTAAGTTCACTGGTATGTATCTGCATTGTAATATGCTGCAATTAGGTATGATAAGCGCTAAAGGGTCTATGACATTCCAGGGTCAGTACAAATTACTGCACTAATGTACTGCTGCCGGTCTGAAGACCTTGAAAGGGCCATTTCTGAGATCTGATACTTAATCAGAAATGAGTATCTCAATTAAGTATATACTAAGGACAGGAAAGCATTCCTCTTGCTTTCAAATTGGCAACTGTTCCCAAGAACACAACCCTGCTTGTTATGAAGACATACTTTGGTATGATTTTTTGCCATTTACAGTACTATTTGTTAAGCAGATACTACAAAATGACATTAAAACTAAAAGTAAACCTACTAACTAAACTACCTATGATTTGTAGACAGAAATGCTGGTTTAATGCATAGCTTTGATTTTGGTGTAAGAGCTCATATGCATATATCCAGCAGAAGATCAATTTTCCGGTCAGACTATCCAGACCAGACTGTTTTAGTGTTGGACATTTTTAATGTAAAATGGGCACAACTCATGTATAGAGAGATATAGGAATGAGCCTGACCTGAAACAAGAGAAAACAACCCAGATAACCTCATATTGTAAACTCTGGATCAGTACAAGATAAGTCATTATTTATTTGTAAAGTTACTCAACTTTTGATGTAGATTATATCTAGATGTGATCTGTAAAACAGTGTTCCAAAGTGAACATACACTCTCTCTCATTAATAATGTAATTGCACAACCTAATATTTAGATGGTTATGTTCACTGATTTTTCTCATTTTCATAATGTTCTTGTTGCTTCAGTTCATTCTAAGGCCAGGTTCACACAGTGCAGTTATTGATGTGTCTTTTCAAGGCACAATTATGAATGAATACAAAAAAGAGACTTACATGGGTATTCCCATCATATTAGTTAGCTTTAAACATGTAGGCAAAGATAAATAAAGATTATTATTACCAAATACTAACTGAGTTTGCTTAGTTAGAGCAGTTCGTATCTCCTGCTCTAGCAGCTCTGGCCAGGAGGGTGATGTGACCTCTGCCATGTCTTATCAGCAGCACAGGAGCTTGTTTATGTTTCTTACTGACAAACGTTAACCCTTTAGAGTTTTACAGCCTTGTGCCCTGCTGTTAAATCCCTCCATCACCAATCACCAAGATTTATTTATACCCAGGACTGTATCTAGAACACGGGGACATCCTCTACGTCTTGAGGAAAGAAAGTTTCTACATAAGCATAGAAAGGGATTTTTTACTGTTAGAGCGGTGAGACTATGGAACTCTTCTGCCAGAGGAAATTGTCATGGTGAATTCACTAACAGAGTTCAAGAAGGGCTTGGATGCATTTCTGGAGCTTAATAATATAACAAGTTATAGTGACGAGGATTCTGGAGAAGCGTCTGGATACATTTCTAGATATAATATAACAAGTTATAGTAGTGACCGGGATTCTGGAGAAGGGTCTGGATACATTTCTAAATGTAATATAACAAGTTATAGTGACCGGGATTCTGGAGAAGGGTCTGGATACATTTCTAGATGTAATATAACAAGTTATAGTGACCGGATTCTGGAGAAGCGTCTGGATAAATTTCTAGATGTAATAATATAACTAGTTATAGTGACCAGGATTCTGGAGAAGGGTCTGGATACATTTCTAGATGTAATATAACAAGTTATAGTGACTAAGATTCTGGAGAAGCGTCTGGATACATTTCTAGATGGAATATAACAAGTTATAGTGACTAGGATTCCGGAGAGGGGTCTGGCTACATTTGTAGATGTAATATAACAAGTTATAGTGACTAAGATTCTGGAGAAGGGTCTGGATACATTTCTAGATGTAATATAACAAGTTATAGTGACTAAGATTCTGGAGAAGGGTCTGGATACATTTCTAGATGTAATATAACAAGTTATAGTGACTAAGATTCTGGAGAAGGGTCTGGATACATTTCTAGTTGTAATATAACAAGTTATAGTGACTAGAATTCTGGAGAGGGGTCGTTGATCCAGGGCTTTATTCTGATTGCCAGATTGGAGTCGGGAAGGAATTTTTTCCATAAAATGAGGACAATTGGCTTCTACCTCATGGGGGTTTTTACCTTCCTCTGGATTAACACTTTAGCAACACTTTAGTAAATGGGCTGAACTGGATGGACGTATGTCTTTTTTCGGCCTGACAAACTATGTAACTATGTAACCAATGTCCCACTAACAGGCTGAGCTAGGAATAGCAGATCTGATTTGCCAATCACTGCTGTAGAACCACCCAAAGCCTAAACAGGAAGTGAAAGCCTGAAGCTGGTCGTCAAGAGATGGGAAAACTCCATTAAGGGGGAGCTTACATGCTATGGATTTGCAGCAGTTTACAGTGCAATTTATATGGGTATGGTCTTTAGAACACTTTTTTATGTAGCAGAAAAGTCTGTGCAAAATTCTGCTGTGGCTGTGACATGCAATTCTTTGATCGCATCCACAAGACGGACCCGACAGGCTGGAGGGGAACACGCAGCGGCGATCTGTCATGTGAACGCCGCTGCGTGTTCCCCGTTGCTGGCAGTGATAATCTCACTGCGAATTGTTAGATGCGTCTCTGGGTCCGTCCTGACGGTCCCCGACGCATCTAAAAAGCGTATGTTCATACAGAGGCACAACTCCGTGTGAACATGCCCTTACACTGAAAAGCAAAAGTGTTACAATGAGGCCACAGCTTTGTAGATGAGGCTACCATCATTTTATAGACAATCATCTGGGCTATCTCATACAAACATTTAACTTGCAACTTCTTGTATATTATAAATTACAACCTGTTCTCACATTCCCTAATAGCTTAGTGTGTTATTTAGTTTATTCCTAGTTGATTCAGTGGTTTGAATCGAGGAACAGCCGTGAAGAAGATTTCCCAAGAAAAGAGAAGCAGCATCATCCAGCTCCTCGATAGTGGTCTCTCGGGCAAGAAAATTGCCAAAATGCATCTTGTGAGGCCCTGACAACTGGAAGAATATGAAATGAAGTCCATCCATTCATTCAAAAGTCAAGAGGTGGACGTCCAAGCGAAATACTGTATCAGTCAACAAGTCGCTCATCACAAAGTCTATCAGTTCTGAGATCACAGACGTCCATGCAAGCACTATGTGATGTGCATTACACAAGTCTGGCCCGGAAAAAAGGCTGATGAGGCCTTGACTTATCGTCAATATCATCATAAGAAGTGTCGGCTCAGTTTTGGAAAAAAGTATGAAAAGTGGACAGTAAAAGATTTGCAGTGATGAGCCGAAAGTCAATAGACCGGGCTCTGATGGGGGCACATGGGTATGGAAGAGTCAAGGAAAAAGGGGGCTCACAGATCGAGAAATTGAAGAAACTGTCAAGTTCGGTGGATGCAGCCTGACAATATGGGGTTGTTTCACAGCCAAAGGCATTGGATACTTTACCAGGATCATTGATGGTGATCTCAATGCTGAGCTATATATGATTATCCTACAAGATGAATTACTTCATACAATCGTGTGCTATAGGTATGAAAGGACGACAGAGTGTTCCAACAGGACAACGATGCCCAGAAGGATTCAGGCAGTGTTGAAAGCCAAAAGTGAATTTAGAAAATACTAATAAAATAATAACAATTAAAATTTAGATTTTTAGGAGTGAAACAGTAGCAATGCAGTTACATGACAAGAATCTGCAAAACTAAGTAGATACTAAATAGTTGTTAGTCAAATTTATGTATAAGATAGGTAAGATGATTGACTCTATAAGATGATGGTAGTCTCACTTTCAAAGCTGTAGTAGATGGTGAGATATGTCCCTGAAAGTCAAAAGTTCAAAACTTTGTTACCCTTTTGAATGTTAGTATACTTCCAGCTCATGACCTTGGCAACCACTAATTGGCTGCAGTGGTCACATGCCATTGCCTGACATCACTGTTTAGAGCTGTTCACTTTGGAACATCAATGTCAGGCGATAGCATGTGACCAGTGTAACCAGTAAATGGCTGCAGTGCTCACAAGGTGAAGTAAACAGCTGCAAATAAACAGAAAAACAGGGGAAACTACAGGCTGAATTAGTGCTTAAATGGCAGTGAGCTGTGAGGTGAGGATTTGTATTTTTCATTGCAGTAGCACTATCTGAAAATGTATTTAAATAAAAAAGACCCAGACAATCCCTTTAAATTTGGCAGCTAAACATTTTTACGGCTTATGGATGCAGAAGCTGGGTGTCTGAGATGTGGGCAGTGAAAAACCGTGGACATGCTTATATGTGTTTTGCTATTGATGGTTAATGACAACCCAGTTTTGCTAGCTGTGAAGCTGCAAAATCATGTGGCCAAAAATCAAAAGTCCCTATAGTAATTTTGTGATGTCTATCAAAGTCAGTTGTGAGTTATGCTAGTATGTACAAATGTACTATGGGTTTCCACTGCTTTCACCTGCCAAGTACTATGACTAATACGAAAACAGGAAACAGTATTCTGTAGAGGAAAACATGGAACATACTGGATAATTATTATTTCATTGTATAAACTGTATGCAGAAATCACCAAAGTTCCCTCTAGTGGTGACTGCAGGAAGTGAGATTTTTAAAATTTGACTCTGTCCAATTGTCTATGCAGGGGATTTGGAGATTTGAAAAGATGGGTCGTTGATGATGTGGGGAATTATTCTTATTGCCAAATTTAGAGTTGGAAATTATTTTTTTCACAACAATGAGGACATTTGGATTTTATCTCATGGGTTTGTTTTTTTTGGCCTTGCTCTGGATCAACACTGTAGCACAATAGGGTGAACTGAATGAATGAATGTATGTATGTATGTATGTTGTTTTTAGGGTTACAAACTATGTAACTATAATAATAATAATATTCATTTATATAGCGCCAACATATTTCGCAGCACTTTACAATGTAGAGGGTATAATTACAGACAAAAGACAGACATTACACAGTGAAAGCTACTTACAGGTGAGACACAAGGTGTGAGGGCCCTGCTCGCAAGAGCTTACAATCTAAGAGGGTGCCTGGGGGAAACAAAGGGGGAGAAGTGCTAAATTTACAATGGCCCAGCCATGCTTTATAAATATGGGGAGGTTTACATAAAAATTTGGTGAACCTGCCACCATGACTGTACATCTATATACAGATAAGTGCCTGTGAGTGCCCTAGTGTAGGGAGTGACAAATGTGTGTGATAGAAGGTGGGGGTTAACAATTAGTGGTTTTGGTAGGCCTGCCTGAGAAGATGTGTTTTCAGGACACTCTTAAAACTGCGAAGGCTGGGATTGTGCCTGATGGTACGTGGTAGGATGTTCCAGAGAATGGGTGCAGCACGTGCAAAATCTTGAAGACAGGCATGGGAGGTTCGGATGATTGTAGTCTGTAGTTTGATGTCCGTAGCTGAGCGGAGAGAGCGGGCAGGGTGGTAGACAGAGATGAGGGAGGAGATATAGGGGGGTGCAGCACTGTGGAGAGCTTTATGAGTGAGAGTGATTCGTTTATGCTGTATTCTGTACTGGATGGGCAACCAGTGCAGTGACTGACACAGGGTAGAGGCATCAGTATAGCGGCTGGAGAGAAAGACAAGCCTGGCTGCTGCATTCTGGATAGATTGGAGAGGGGAGAGTTTACAGAGAGGGAGACCGATAAGCAAGGAGTTGCAGTAGTCAAGATGAGAATGAATAAGAGCAACAATGAGAGTTTGAGTTGTTTCCACAGTGAGAAAAGGACGGATTCTGGAGATGTTCTTGAGGTGCAAGTGACAGGAGCGGGCAAGGGATTGGATATATAACTATGTATTAAGACCTTAATGATCACATAATTTTTTTACCTATTTAGAAAAGTGAAGTGCAGAGGCAGAGAATCACATACGCGACATGGATATAATTATCAGAAGGGGTCAGTCTTTATCCCAATGCACTGCATTGTCATTAAAGGGAATCTGTCGCAAATTTTATTTTTACTTATTAAATTAAGACCCTGATACATATTATTTTCCTCTCAGCCTTTTTTATTTCCTGATTGTAGATTTCTCAATTCGGCCGTCTATATATGAATGTGGGGAAGACATTCTTGCTTGCACTGCTTTAACAGCAGTCAGAGAGATGCTTTACAGCAGCTTCATGCACATAGGAGCCTTAAAACTGATTCTGTCCCATAGACTTGTATAGGAGAGTTTTCTAGTCATGCTGTGTGACATGGGAAGAAATCACTGTGCAGGGAGGTGAAAGGGTGAACTTTGAATTTCTCCTCTTGTGACTGGTGGATTCTCTGTTATCTATACACATTGGTGTCTCCTTTCAGTTTGACATTGCTTTTACTGATAATGATCAGACACTGAAAATCTCCCTCTACAGAACAGGAAGTCTCAGACTATTATTAGGCTTAGTGGCCAAAGTGAAAACTGCAGGACTTAAGAATCAATAAAAAATACTGAAAGTGGAAAATTAAAAAAAAAATAACCAAAAATTCCTAAAAAATGTGTTTAACATATTAATGTGAGTTGAACAATAAGTCATTTTTTGATGACACATTCCCTTTAAATGTAATACATTTTCATTAGCGGCCTCGAGTGTGTTACACCATCTGTAATCACTCTGTACTCAAGTATGGGTGACTTTATAAAGAAAGGTATCATAAAGAATGTGTTCCCAGGAATTTTACTTCATTATAAAGCAAGAAACTTGTTATTTCACTTTTATAACATTACAGGACATAACTATAAAAAGTGCATCGAACTGGGATGGTTTTCAATTAAATTTCCAGATTTCTACGGTGGCTGTGAACGCGTGTTTTCTTGTAATTATTAAATGTGATTAATTAACCACAAGCCATGCTTTTCTTTCTATCTTCATTTATGGACAAACAGCTGTCAGACAACGTGGCTTCAAGCTGAGCGAGGTATCTAACTCCTGTGACGACTAACCATACACATTGGCATTGTTGTAAAGCAGCCTGGCTTCCTTGTGTTGTTCCTCTTAGTCACAAACACTGTGAGGATGTAGCCAGTAATTGGAAGCAGATGCACTGAATGCTTTGTAACCAGACTGTTATTTTAGCCTACACTCATAGGTTTTTTTAATACCACTTTGACCTGACTTTGAAACATTCTCAAAATACTTTACTTTAATACCCATCTCTTTTTTTTTTTGCAGTTGTGCTCCAGATTGATAGTAGCATGGGGAGGGCTGTGGATATTTTATAACTCTTCTTTTTTCCATCAAAGTGGTGGGAGTAATGTTAGAACATGCCAAGTATTAAGACAATGGCCTATCATATTGTAAATAAGAGGACCTTATTAAATATCCACAGATGGAGCAAGGTTTACTTGTTCTAAACTGTACGATACAGTGGTTGTGGACTGCAGAGAAAATAACACATTTTATCTTTAATGCCCAATTAAATGTGCATGACACTATTACTTGCTTTGTAGTAACCGGTGGATGAGGCAGAAAAGTGGCAGCCATCTAATATCACGATGGCTGTAAATAAGGCCTCCTTCCTTCCCCCTCTCCTTCACTACACACACTATAGTGAAAAAGGGGAGTGGTTGAAGCCTACGCTTACCCATCGGGCACCCTCTGCATATGCCTTTGCCTGGATTTTTGCTTGATGGTGGCACATAAAAAAGACAGGAGGCCAGGTGGAGGTGAAGCAGGCTTTATTCATGTCTCACACACTTAAACAAATATATATCGTTTCATCTTCCATGGAAAGTAAGCACCTTATACTCTTAGTGGTACACCCGATCTCTAGGCACTTCATTAATTACAGAGTATATTTTATTCTTAGGGCATGTCCCCACGGCACGGGTTTTCAGCCGGTTTTTCAGCCAGTTTGCGGTTTTTCAGACCGCCTGAAAAAACGGCCGAAAATGAGCACAATTGTGCTCTATGGAAAACCCATGCAGCAGTCCCCACTGCACGGGTTTTCCGCCCGGCAGTTTTGCCGCCGGCGGTAAAACATTGGAGAAGCACCATCTTCCGTCTGGTGCTTCTCAATGGGAGGGGGGAGGGCTCTTCTCCGCTCATCGGGGAGAAAAGCCGTCGTCCCCGTCCCCCCCCCGCGGCGGCCGTGGGGATGGGAGCAAAACAGGACAAATACCGGCCGCCAAACCGGCTGGTATTTGTCCTGTGCTGTGTAAACGCGCCCTTACTGTAATGTTTTTATATTGTATTGTGCATGTGTCTATTTTTATTTGTGTGCGCCTTTTGAGTATTGTTTCTCCCCTGTCTTTGTCTGCAAATGCCCTTAGGGGTCCAGTATATTATCTCCTATGACGTCTCCTTGATCCACAGCGCGATGCGGCAGGGTACGCTTTGGTATCCAGGTTACCCGTAGCGTCTCAGATTCTTGAGACACTGGGGGGGATGCCTTTGCGCTGCCAGGCTCCACCATGCATGTATGTATCATGTCGTCTTGGATACCCGCGACGTTCTGGAAGTTCGGGGCGCCGGTGGGCACGCGTGCGCACGCGTCCCGGAAGTCCCGGAAGTCAGTTGTGCCGCGGGTGAATGGCGGAGGCAGACTCAGACAGGTGAGTTTACTGATTCATTTCTTATCAACAGTATATATAGGCGCTTTGATTATTTGGACCTTATGCCATGACTAAGGGTGGATTGTCACCCGAAACGCGTCGGCATTCACTGGGGTAATTTTGCTATGCTGTGGAGGGTTCTTCTTGTATTTTAATGGATCGGCAATAAACGTTTGATATTTTATTGGACATCCTTGGAACCGCTGTGTCATTCACCTCACTTTATTGGACTGTCGGACGTCTTGCTCTGGACGGGACACGTGTGGATGCCATATACATCAAGTGGTGAGCTGGCTAGCATGTTCATTTTTTCAATTCTATTGATGCCTTATGTAGAAGTTAATCTATTCTATAAAATCCCTTTTTCCAGGAGTCTGTAATGCCGACTGCACAGTACAGACTTCCTAATCACACAGCAACATATCAATTGCAATTGGGCTGCTGAAATGGGTTTGAGGCTTGTTGATCCCAGTTGCAGTTTTTAGGCCAGAACAATTCTTCTTGCATTTGTTTTACTCTCCTAAACCTACAGGAAATCCACTAAAGTTGGACTAAGTCCCGCCTTAGGTGGCGTAGTTCTTTAGCTGACGGGGACATCCCATCTTTAACCCCTAAGGTCGATAAGTCTTTCTCTGTCTCTTCGTTGTGGGGAAGCCTGAATCTGGGCCACAGCTGCCACCGGCCCAGGGTCTCCCTCACTATATGCTGTAGAACTGAACTTGGTTCTAACGGGAACAAACTGGAACTAACTTGTCCCTCCCACTGGCTGATTATATGTTGGCAGAGAGGCCAGTGGGAACCCATTAAACCTCAAGCATCCTTACACCCCTAATGGCAGGCAGGATATAGATGCTAACTATTAGAGACATAGGTCAAAGTAGGTTCGGTCACAGAATTTACTATTAATCTTACATCTCAAACTCTGGCATTTACATTATACTCTGGTACTTTTCAGTTTCTTAGTGATTCCTAAATGGCTTCTGTAGAATCAATGTGCTTGCTATTGTTAGAGTTTTCTCACTACAAAGATTAAATTAAGGGACAGTTAAATGAAGACTTCTTCTAAATACGTTGGTCAATAGATTTTACTTTAGTCATGAGATAAGAGACATTTTATGTGCTATGAGTGCATATAGGTTTCTGTAGTTCCCTGACCACAACTCCGTTATCTGGTTAGAGAGTTTAGAGAAGGGAGTGATGTCAATCCATTGATAGATTGAGCTCTGAAGCAAACTAATTATCTCTAACAAGATTACAGATAATGCCATTGTTTTCAGTCCTCACAGCACATACATCTTCTGTTTACTGAACAGAAATCTTGGATATAGATTCCATAGGATAGGGGCCTCTATGGAGCATACAAGGACTGACCAGGGTGTAGATATTCGGTCTATTTCATAGTTGCGGTTATCCTAGTGCTAGAGTTAAAAAGGCGACAGGTGCATCTGTTTGCCAATTTTATTACATTGCACATAAATATATAGAGAACGTTCACAACATTCATAAAAACATAGAATAAATAATAGACTAAAAAACATTAACCACTTAGCTTTAGGGAGTAAATGACTACTCGTTTCGCAACAATCATTTCATGCTTCTTCAGGTCCTTCTCCTACTTCGTTATTATTCCTAAGTGTCTATCATAAAGATTCTGTTTACTGAAAAGATAACATCTCCTGCACTTGTCAGTATAGTGGCTCAGCTACTTACAGAGACACTAGATATTCTAATCTCTGCTATAGGACAACCCACAGCCTGATGAGTGAGTGTAAAACTGCTTGTGACTCAGTGAAACAGCGTGGTGATAAAACCCATTTAACCTCTACTGGGCCATGTACTGTACATGACAGTTCACCTGTGCACAGTCCCAAACACCCATTATGGTACTAAGGCTCACGTGCTGCCAATTCAGTATACATCAGATGTTGGTATATGGGCACCTATGCATGATGCCGAAGTATGATGGTAACTTTATATCTTCTTCAGGAGTGGCTTTTCAATCAGTGCTGGTGGCTTGCGATTTGAGGCTTTTCCATGGTTTTCTGGAGCTGCTGATGAGTCTAATTTACCGGCATCCTGTAATTTACCATTAGAAGGCCTATCACTTTTTATTTTAAATGGACAGCAGTATGCTAAAAAATGTAAGTAGACAACCCTTTTAAACATTAAGGGCGGTTTGTATGAACGGGGCTGCACCAGATATCTGCCATCTTTTCAGCCAAATATCAGGCGCAGGCCGATTCGCTTCGCTCAAATCCCTCCCGTACGCCAATATCAGGCGCATTACATAGCGCCCGTGGCACTTTATAATGCACCTGATATCGGGGGGTGTGCAGGAGGCAGGGCGCACTGGAACCGTACGAGGCTATAGATCTATAGCCTCAGTACAGCATTTCTAGGCGCATTACAGCTGGAACAGGTAGAGCACTTTCAAAGTGGTTTACCTGAGCCAGAATTGTCATAACAAGTGCTAGAATGCACCTGATTTATGACCCGCTGTAGAGCAGGTTCATAAATCAGGCGCATTCTAGACTAATATTATGTTTAGAGATGGGCGAATTGATTCTAACGAAGTGGAATTCGTTTAGAATTTCAGGATAACTTCAGTTCTGAACGAAGTCGAAGTTTGGGGTACTTCGGGTGAACGAAGTGTGCTTTTGATTGATAAAATGGCTGCGAGCACATGGCGTTACATGGAGCAAAGCACTCTGGGAGGAAGAAGGGCATAGCCTGCATGACATGTGCAGTGATGAAGCCAATCAGAGACCGGCGGGATTCTGTGACGTCACCGCACTATATAAGTCCAGGCGCGACGCTGGGAGCTCACACTCCTCTCACTGTACTGATCAGGGAAGGTGCTGCCGCGACTGATTGTCATAGCTCTTACTGAAGAACTGATTTTTATACATCGATTTTTTTTGGGGTGTCTCAGCTTGTCTCAGAGACTGCTTCTCTTAATGTTCTATTTCTGATTTTTTGGGGTATTGGATCTGAAGTCCAGTGTGCGTCCACTGCTGCTGCATATAAAATTTTAATCTATCTGCTCACAGCACATTGAATATCCAAGGGGGATCTAAGCCAGTTCCTGTTGTATTCATTTAAAGAAACAGCGTTTTTACAATACAAATACCACTTCATTTTTGGCTGCTCAATTCTTTTGCGCAATTTACATCCAGGGGTTAATTAAGCGTTGTTTTTCTGCTGTGGTGACTCCAAGAAACCGTCTTTTTCACCGCCAAAAATTAAAATTTTCCTGTAGCCAAATTCACAAGCAAAGGTTAATTAAAATTTTTTCTCTTGTTGTGTAGCGTAGAAAACGCGCAATTGTAACACGCTACAAAGCTAGTAGTTTGTGGCTGCTCAATTCTTTTGCGCAATTTACATCCAGGGGTTAATTAAGCGTTGTTCTGCTGCTGTGGTGACTTCAAGAAACCGTCTTTTTCATCGCCAAAAATTACAATTTTCCTGTACCATAATTTACAAGCGAAGGTTTAATACAATTTTTTCTCTTGTTGTGTAGCGTAGAAAAACACGCAATTGTAAAACGCTAAAAAAGCTAGTGTTGTGGCTGCTCAATTTTTTTAGCGCAATTTACATCCAGGGGTTAATTAAGCGTTGTTTTCTGCTGTGGTGACAAAAATAAACGTCTTTTCACCGCCAAAAATGACAACTTTCCTGTAGCATAATTCACAAGCGAAGGTTAATTACAATTTTTTATCTTGTTGTGTAGCGTAGAAAACACGCAATTGTTTAAAACGCCACAAAACTAGTAGTTTGTGGCTGCTCAATTCTTTTGCGCAATTTACATCCAGGGGGTTATTAAGCGTTGTTCTGCTGCTGTGGTGACTCAAAAACCGTCTTTTTCACCTCCAAAAATTACAATTTTCCTGTACCATAATTCACAAGCGAAGGTTAATTACAATTTTTTCTCTTGTTGTCTAGTGTAGAAAACACGCAATTGAACACGCTACAAAGCTAGTAGTTGTGGGCTGCTCAATTCTTTTGCGCAATTTACATCCAGGGGTTAATTAAGCGTGTTCTGGCTGTGGTGACTTCAAAAAAAACCGTCGTTTTTTACCGCCAAAAAAAGACAATTTTTCCCGTACCATAATTCAAAAAGCAAAGGTTAATTACAATTTTTTTTCTTGTTGTGTACCGTTTGAAAACGCATTGTAACACGCTACAAAGCTAGTAGTTTGTGGCTGCTCAATTCTTTTGCGCCCAAATTTTCATCCACGGGTTAATTAAGCGTTGTTTTTCTGCTGTGGTGACAAAATAAAAACCCTCTTTTTCACCGCCAAAAATCACAATTTTCCTGTAGCATAATTCACAAACGAAGGTTAATTACAATTTTTTCTCTTGTTGTGTAGCGTAAAAAACACGCAATTGTAATACCTACAAAGCTAGTAGTTTGTGGCTGCTCAATTCTTTTGCGCAATTTACATCCAGGGGTTAATTAAGAGTTGTTTTCTGCTGTGGTGACAAAATAAACCGTCTTTTTTCACCGCCAAAAATTACAATTTTCCTGTAGCATAATTCACAAATGAAGGTTAATTAAAATTTTTTCTCTTGTTGTGTAGCGTAGAAAACACACAATTGTAACACGCTACAAAGCTAGTAGTTTGTGGCGTTCAATTCTTTTGCGCAATTTACATCCAGGGGTTAATTAAGCGTTGTTTTTTGCTGTGTGTGACTCCAAGAAACCGTCTTTTTCACCGCCAAAAATTAAAATTTTCCAGTACAATAATTCACAAACGAAGGATAATTACAATTTTTTCTTGTTGTGTAGCGTAGAAAACACGCAATTGTAACACGCTACAAAGCTAGTAGTTTGTGGCTGCTCAATTCATTTGCGCAATTTACATCCAGGGTTAAATTTAAACGTTGTTTTTCTGCTGTGGTGACAAAAATAAACCGTCTTTTTCACCGCCAAAATTACAATTTTCCTGTACCATAATTCACAAGCGAAGGTTAATTACAATTTTTTCTCTTGTTGTGTAGAGTAGAAAACACGCAATTGTAAACTACAAACTAGTAGTTTTTGGCTGTTTAAATTTTTTTCGCAATTTACTCCGGGTTAATACGCGTTTCGCTGTGGTGACCCAAAAACCGTCTTTTTTACCGCCA
>JAODAL010035032.1:0-43452 GCA_025379985.1 Phyllomedusa bahiana | reverse complement strand
GGGGTTTTTTTTTGCGGCTCTGGGGGAAGGTTTTGGGGGGGGGGGGGTGGAGCAGTACCACTTCATCAGCAACTAAGTCTGAGTCACTGATGAGCAACTTCTTTACCGCCTAGTGAGGAGGGCAGCGCCACAGCACAGCAGACTGACATCCCTGAACAAACAGGTGTGGCTACTTGGACAGCACTCTGCCACCCATTAGAAGATCCGCTGGACTGATGGCAGCCAAACTGGATGTGTGCCGCAACTCGCCATTTCAGTGGAAAGCTGTCCTGCCCGCCAGTAGTGTGCATCAAGGGTTTCAGTGCGGCGGGGGCCATCGTTACCCAAGGAACCCGCTTGTCCATGGAAATGTGGAACGACTGACTTTGTCAATAATCGGGCTTATTGGCCGATTTCCACTTACCATGCCTTAGGCGTCTCTGGTTCAAACTACCGCCTCAGCCACATCTGATGCCGCCATCCGCTGATGCCACACATCTGCTGACAGTTTCTCCATCTGCCTACCACCATCTTTACCAGGGACTGGTATTGCCACCCACCTCAACATTCTGTCATTCTGCCACTCTATGACCTCATGCTGCTGCTGCTGTTGCTGGTGCTGTGACATCCACACTGTGTCACTGTGCCACCTCTGACCTCATGCTGCTGCTGCGGGCACCTCCACATTTTGGTGTCATTGTGCCACTCTCTGACCTCATGCTGTTGCTCCTGCCGCCGTCACCTCAAATCCTGCCCATTGTCCACTCTGGGGCCTACTCCTTTTTTTGCCACCTCCAAAGGTCATTGGCCACTGTCTGCCCTCATGCTGCTGGCGGGGCTGCTGCGTGTCCTCCACACTGTGTCTTTGTGCCACTGCCTGACCTCATGCTGCTCCCGCTGTGACCTCCACTCTCAGTCATTGTGCCACTCTGTGGCCTACTACTGTTTTGCCACCTCCAGAATGTCATTGTGCCACTGTCTGACCTCATGCTACTGCTGCCGTGTGATCCACTCTCTGTCATTGTGCAACTCAGAGGCCTACTTCAGTTTTTGCCGCCTCCAGAATGTGATTGTGCCACTGCCTGACCTCATGCTGCTTCCGCCGTGACCTCCACTCTCAGTCATTGTGCCACTCTGTGGCCTGCTACTGTTTTTCCACCTCCAAAATGTCATTGTGCCACTGTCTGACCTCATGCTGCTGCTGCGGTCACCTCCACACTATGTCATTGTGCCACTCTCTGACCTCATGCTGTTGCTCCTGCCGCCGTCACCTCAAATCTCTGTCATTGTGCCTCTCTGTGGCCTACTCCTTTTTTTTGCCACCTCCAGAATGTCCATTGTGCCACTGCCTGACCTCATGCTGCTGCCGCCGTGACCCCCCCTCATCATTGTGCCACTCTGTGGCCTACTACTTTTTTTGCCACCTCCAGATTGTCATTGTGCCACTGTCTGACCTCATGCTGCTGCTGCCGTGTCCTCCACTCTCAGTCATTGTGCCACTTTGTGGCCTGCTACTGTTTTGCCACCTCCAGAATGTCATTGTGCCACTGCCTGACCTCATGCTGCTGCCGCCGTGACCTCCGCTCTCAGTCATTGTGCCACTCTATGACCTCATGCTGCTGCTGCGTGGCTGCTGCCGTAACCTCCACACTGTGTCATTGTGCCACTCTCTAAACCCCATGCTGCTGCTGCGGTCACCTCCACACTGTGTCATTGTCCACTCCTGACCTCATGCTGTGCTTCTGCCGCCATCACCTAAAATCTCTGTCATTGTGCCACTCTGTGGCCTACTCCTTTTTTTGCCACCTCCAGAATGTCATTGTCCCCACTGTCTGACCTCATGCTGCTGCTGTGGCTGCTACCCGTGTCCTCCACACTGTTGTCATTGTTCCACTGCCTAAACCTCATGCTGCTGCCACCGTGACCTCCACTCTCAGTCATTGTGCCACTCTGTGGCTTTCTACTGTTTTGCCACCTCCAGAATGTCATTGTGCCGCTGTCTGACCTCATGCTGCTGCTGCCGTGCCCTCTACACTTTCTGTCATTGTGCCACTCTGTGGCCTACCCATTTTTTTGCCTCCTCCAGAATGTGATTGTGCCACTGCCTGACCTCATGCTGCTGCCGCCGTGACCTCCACTCTCAGTCATTGTGCCACTCTGTGGCCTGCTACTATTTTGCCACCTCCAAAATGTCATTGTGCCACTGCCTGACCTCATGCTGCTGCCGCCGTGACCTCCGCTCTCAGTCATTGTGCCACTCTGTGGCTTCCTCCTGTTTTGCCACCTCCAGAATGTCATTGTGCCACTGTCTGACCTCATGCTGCTGTGGCTGCCGCCGTCACCTCCACACTCTGTCACTAATGTTGCCACCTGAGCTCTCAGCTTGTTTTTTTTCCAGCTTTCGCTGGCATGACTTTATCAGGCTACGTTCCCGCTTGAGTTTTTTGGTCAGTTTTGCCCTCTTAAGTGCCCCGGGAATTTTAGTAATGAAGCGATTCTAAGAGCGGCGGCAGTCATGTGCGTGTCATACTAAAACACAACATTGTATGACGACCAAACCCAGCTCCCTCAGCATACTTAAGCATGGCACAATGTTCTACAGCACCCTACAGGCTCTTTGTAGCCTGGAAATAGCTTTTTTTAATGCGTTTCATCCCGAAGTAATTCGGACCGAAATGATTTTTGTCGCAAAATTCGGCGCAGTGACCGAATCGAATTTTTGAGAAAGTCGCCCATCCTAGTTATAATGGGTCCTATTCTGATTGGCCAAGATTGCCAAGCCCCCTCTAGCTCAACCAATCAGCTTTTTTCTGCATTTTTACTGTATTTTGAACTGTCCCGCCTTTGATTTATCAAAACTTCTCCATAGGTTATAATGTGTCCCTGTTGCTCCTATTCTGATTGGCTGAGATAGCCAAGCCCCCGCTAGCTCAGCCAATCAGCTCTTTTCTGCATTTTTACTGTATTTTGAACTGTCCCGCCTTTGAATTTGATTGGTCCAAACTTCTCCATAGGTTTTAATGGGTCACTGTCGCTCCTATTCTGAATGGCTGGCTTCTGCTGACCAATCAGAATAGCTTACAGAATTTTAATTACTGTATTTCCCAGCAATTTCCAATATACTAATTCCTGCTGTAGCGCCGTTCTGGATTTTTGGCAAGTGATTTTTTTTTTTTTTTGTATTAGGTTTGAACTCTTTTTCTGATAATGTTTTACGCCTTACAAAGGGGATTTTTTTGGAATCATCCTCCATGCCGCACGGAGCTGAGAGCCGAGATTTCTGTTGCAATCTTCTATATGTTTCCTCTCATGTTACGTCTTGCTTCACTTCGCCTCCGCCGGATCATTTAGACCAGAATCAACCAGGTCTGCCTGTCGGAGCTGCCAAGTGCTGCAATGCGCCGCACTTTGCCAACTCGCGTTCGTACATGCCTCGGAGTTTTCGAGCGTGCTGTGTCCCGTCCCGGAACGCCCACACCCGCACACCCACACCGCGCCCATTGCACGGCTCTTCATGCGGGGCGCATCTGAAAGTGGCGAACGCTGCGCCTAACACCGCATCCCTGCGTCCGACAGGGGATTCGGGCCGGTGAGGCGCAGGTTACGCCAGAAAACAGGCGAAAAGCCCGTTCATAGATGTCGCTCTCAGATGGAATATGACGGATGAATGAACATGTTCTAAGTTTTTTTAACCAGCAAAGAAAATACGCGTTGTGTGAACTACAACACGCATTTTCTATTGAGGTGAATGGGGATCATTAAATTTCAGTTTTAGACAAGTATTTCAAGTCAGAATCCGCATGGATTCGTCGTGTAGACAGAGCCTTACAGTGCACTAAGATACCCATGTGCATTAACTTTGTGAAGTTTATTCCTTTAAACCTCAGTCAACTGTGCTGCAAATGTCGTCTTCCAAATTCACTAAAAATTAGTTACTATCGTTGTCTAACGTAAACAATTCATTGATAAAATAATCACGTGGTACTCACATATACTACAAAAAACCCAAAAACCACTGGTAAGCATTTATAGCTTATTATACTATCGTTGTCTTCTATGTTACAGTGATATTGCAGACCTGTCCTAGTGATTATCTTTTCATAAATTTCTAATAATGCCATGACAAATATATCTTGATTAGAGATGGGCGAATTTCTAAAAAATTCAGTTCGCTGACTTCGCCGAATTTTCCAACAAAATCTGTTTCGGTCCGAATTACTTTGGGACGAATCGCGTTAAAAAACAGCTATTTCCTGGCTGCACAGAGCCTGTAGGGTGCTGTAGAACATTGTGCCATGCTTAGATATGCAGAGGGAGTTTGGTTTGGTCTTCATACAATGCTGTGTTTTAGTATGACACGCAAATGACTGCCGCCACAATTAGAATCGCTTCACCCTTCAATTCCCTGGGCACTTACGGGGGCAAAACTGACCAAAAAACTGAAGTGAGAACGCAGCCTGACAAGGTAACGGCAGCGCCAGCTGGAAAGAAACGAGCTGAGGGCTAAGCTTCTACGATAGCGTCAAAGAACACAGAAGTAGGTTACCGGAGTCGCCACAGATCGCAGCAGAGTAAGGGGATGTCACAGCAGGAGTCACCCTGCGAGGCCACAGCATCCGGTGTCATCTACCGCCAGGGTTTTTGACCACACACTAGGTCATACACTTTCTCCCAGATGACATCTGACAACCCCAGCCAAGAGTTGGTGGGTTGACACACACAACCCCTAGTTGGCATGGCCCGGGAGCAGGTGAGGGACTCTCACCTGTCCTCAACCCACCTCTGTCCTGTTCGCTTCCAACAGCCAGAGAACTACTATGTGCTGTGGCCTCTGCGCCACTATACAGTGCGGACCAACTATTTGAGGCCAGTGGGCAGCAAAGAGGTGGGGAAGACATCCGCTGCTTCTTGCAGAAGCGGGCAAATAGTGATGAGGAGAGTTGCAATGGGGGGTTATGTTGCAAGTGCTCAGGCTTTGTACAGCGACACCATTGAGGGCGGTGACAGGCTAACACTAATCGATGTAGCCGATTGCACTTGGGAGCCGAGTGAAGCAATCAAGGCTGTGACAAGGTATCCTGGTGCCCTTGTGAAACAACGCATAAAGTGCCCCCCAAATGAAATATTCAGCCCACTCCATGCCTCCTTTTTGCCCCCTTTTCTCCCTGGGATGAAGTGGCGCCCTACGCGGTCGCCTACCCTCGACTACCCATTGTCCCGGCCCTGGAAGTATTTCATTTTTTCTACATTAAGTTTTAGAGACGGGGGGAAAAAGGAGGGTTTGGATGACAGACAATCTGGGATCTTGGACAGTAGAGAGTTAGGGAGACATGTATGAACGGGATTTACGCCTGTATCCTGCGCCTCACTGGCCCGAATCCCCTGTCGGACGCAGGGATGCGATGTTAGGCGCAGCGTTCGCCACTTTCGGATGCACCTAACATGCACCTAGCGTGTAATGGGTGCGGTGTGGGCGTTCCGGGGCGGGACGCGGCACGCTTGAAAACTCCGAGGCATGTACGATCGCGAGTCGGCAAAGTGCGGCGCATTGCAGCGCTCGCCAGCTCCGACGCGGTTTTGATTCGGGTCAAAATAAATCCGGGGGAGGCAATGAAGCGAAAAAACGGAACATAAAGGGGAAAAAATTTTAGAAATGACGGGCGACATGGATTTAAATTCCCCAAAAAAATTGCCTTTTTTAAAGGCGAAAAACCCATTATCAAAAAAAGAGCTAAAACCCTTATTTATTAAAAATAAAAAAAAAAAAAAATCACTTTCCAAAATCAAGAACCCCCGCAACACGGAATTAGGTTTCGGGGAAAATTTTGCCGGGAAATAAAAATTAATTCAAATTCGGGAAAGTGCTTCTCATTGGCCCGCCAAAAACCAGCCAATCAAATTTGGGAAACGACAGGAGTTTTTAAAAAACCATGGAAAGAAATTACCAATCAAATTTAAAGGGGGGAAATTTTAAAATACAGAAAAAAAGCAGAAAAGAGCTAAAATTGGGTTGAGCTCCCCCCCCGGGGCCCTTGGCATTCTTGCCCAAAATTCGGGAATGGGAGCGACAAGGACCCCATTAAAAACCTAGGGAAAAAATTTTAAACCCAATCAAAATAAAAGGGGGGAAACATTAAAATAAAGTAAAAATGAAAAGAAAAGAGCTGATTGGTTTGAGCTAGGGGGGGTTTGGGCTATTCTGGGGGCCAATCAAGCGCGACGACTTGCCCCAAAGGGTATTCTATGGAAATCGGGGAAATATATCTGGGCTCTCAGCGCCGGCGGATGGATTTATGTTTAAAAAAAAAATAATTTTTTTTTTAAAAATGAAAAAAATAGGGAATCTGAAAAACCCCCCTAAAAACCTTCTAAAAAACATAAATCTTTCAAACCCTAAAAACCCGCTTTTGTCGCCTGCCCCCGGCGCTACATAAGGAATTGGGATATAGAAATTCCCGGGGAAATACAAAAATTTAAAAATTTCCCTTAAAGCTTTTCTCTTGGTCGGAAAAAACCCAAAACCCAAAATCAGAATAGGACGACAGGGACCCATTAAAAAACCAAGGGAAAGAAATATTGACCAATCAAATAAAAAAGGGGGAAGTTTCAAATACAGTAAAAAAGACAGAAAGACTGATTGGTTGAGCTCAGGCGCAGATATGAACCCCAACCAAAAAAGATGTATGCGTCTTTTTTAAATTGGAGAAAAAAGGGTGCAATAAAAGGGCCGCCCTAAATTTATTACTGTTTTGGGGAAATATTCTGGGACTGTGATTAGTTGAGGGAAGAGGGGCCCATCCTGCTTAGCCAATCAGCGGCTGAGCACTTTCTCATAAAGTTCTATGGGGAAAAAAAATGCAGAGCGACTCTTTTTGTGTTTTAACTAATTTAAAATTTTTGGGGGTTTAATTTGGGGTCCAAGGGGAGAGCGAGCGCCGTTTTTAAAGGGTTTTTTTCTAATGCAACCCTTTTAATAAAACTGTCCCAAAATAAAGGCGGGACTTCAAAATACGTAAAAATCAGAAAAAAAAGCTGAAGGGTTTGAGCTGGGCGGGGGTTTGGGGCCAACCCGGCCAAATCAGAGAAACGAGCTACTTGCCCCATTGTAGCCCTATGGCCAATGGGGGCAATGAAATCTCTCTCTCAGTGCTGTGGGGTATGGAGTATGTTTAAAAAAAAATCATTTTTATTAAGTGAAAAACATTATCGAAAAAGAGCTAAAAACCTTCTAAAATCAAAATAAATAAAACAAATCCCAAAACAACGCGTTTGCCCTGAGACCGGCGCTACACGGGAAAATTGCATATAGGGGAATTGTCGGGAAATCCCGAAATTTCCAAAATTGTTTAAGCTCTTCCCCCTTTTGGCGCAGAAAACCAACCAATCAAAAAAGGACCGACGGGGAAACCTTAAAAGCTATGGATAATGGATCAAATGAAAAGGCAGACAGTTCAAAAAAACAAAAAAAAAGGGCAAAAAGAGCTGTTTGGGGTTGAGCCCAGGCGGCAGATATGAATCCCCCAATCAGTTTGTATGTGCCCTTTTTTAAAAGGAAAAGAAGGGCGCGATAGGGGGCGCCCAAAAGTTATTACAGTCTATGGGAAATATTCTATCCCTGTGTTTGGTTTGTTGGGAAGGGGGCTCCCCCTGCTTAGCCAATCAGGGGCTACCTACCTTCTAAATAGATTTCCCTAGGGGGGAAAAGAAATGCAGAGCGGCTCTTTTTTTGTTTGGGGCTAAGTTAAAAGAGGCCCGGTTTTTTTGGACAAATTTGGGGAAAAAGGGGCGACGTTTTTTTAGGGGTTTTCAAAATGCAATCTTTTAATAAAACGTACGTGGCCCGAAATAAAATATAAGACCCCCAAAGGGTTGTCCCTTTTTGTTATATAAAATGATAAATAATAGGGGGGTAAGGGAAAAAAAAAAATAAATAAATTCTTTAAATTATTTTTTTATTTTCGTTGCACCCATCTTTTTATCTTTGGGCCCTAACGAAAATAAAGAAAAACAAATAAAATTTATTGAATTAATATTTTTTTTTTAGTTACCTCCATATTAAATTTATATTTTTATATACACATCAGTACAACTTTTGGGACTCTTATCATTTTTTTTTTGGGGGACTTTCAGTTTTATTACAGATTTAAAAAAACCCATAGGGGCTCGCTCGCTCTCCCCTTTGGGGCCCAAAAAACCGTGCCTCCCTTTTAAAATTAAACCAATCACAAACCCGAGCTCGCTCTGCATTTCTTTTCCCTAAGAACCAAAGAGAAGGAGCCAAACCGCTGATTGTTTAAAAGACGAGGGCCCTTTTTCCCCCCCAACCAATCACATTTCAGAATATTTCCCCCTAGACGTAATAACTTTTTTGGGCCCGGGCCCTTTTATTTCGCCCCTTTTTTCTCCATTTAAAATTTATATCCGCCGCCTGGGCCCTTTAAACCCAACACTCTTTTTTGCCTTTTTTAAATGTAAATTTGAACGGGCGCCCTTTTCATTTTATTGGGCCCTAGTTTTTTAAAAAAGGTTTTCCCCGTGCTCCTATTCT
Organism: Phyllomedusa bahiana; assembly: GCA_025379985.1. Lineage (NCBI taxonomy): Eukaryota > Metazoa > Chordata > Amphibia > Anura > Hylidae > Phyllomedusa > Phyllomedusa bahiana. Next base: position 34,925 of record JAODAL010035032.1, on the reverse strand, counting down.
GATTGGGTTTGGTTTTTTTGCTGACCAAGAGAAGCGCTTTCAATTTGAATTGCTGTATTTGCCTGCAATTCTCTATATTGCAGTTCCTGATGTAGGGGCCAGTCTCGGCGCAAACCCCCCGTTTTTATTGGGTTTGGATTGATTTAATTTTTTTTGAAGGTTTCAGCTCTTTTTAAAAAAGTTTTTACACCTAAAAAAAATGTTTTTTTAAAAAACACCCAAAGCCAAAAACACTGAAGGGCCCAGATTTCATTGCCTCTATCTCTCCATAACTACAATGGGACCCAAATAGCTCGGCTCTGAAATTGGGCCGGGGTAGCCCCAAACCCCCCCTAAACTCAACCAATTTATTTTTTTTTCTGCATTTTACTGTATTTTTGAATGTCCGCTTTTGATTTTTATTGGGCAATAAATTTTTCCAAGGTTTTAATGGGCTCTTTGCTCCTATTCTGATTGGCTGGTTTTTGCCGACCAATTGGGGAAGAGCTTACAGAATTTGAATTACTGTATTTTTCCCCCAATTCTCAAAATCCCAATTCCCTTTTTACGCTGGTGACGGCGAAAAAACGCAAATTGGGTTTGTGGGTTTTTATTGATTTATGGGTTTTTAAAAAGGTTTCAGCTCTTTTTCCCGATTATTTTTTTACAAACCAAAAAAAATGGGTTTTTTTTAAAACATACTGCAACCCCACGGGGCGAGAGCTGAGATTTCAGTGCCCCGATCTCTCCCTAACTACAATGGGACAATTAAAAACGCGCCTGATTGGCCCGGGGTAGCCAAGCCCCCGCCCAGCTCAACCAATCATCTTTTCGGGATTTTTTCTGTATTTTTAACTTTTCCCCCCCTTTTTATTTTTTATTGGTCAATATTTCCCCTATAGGTTATAATGGGGGCCCCCCGGCGCTCCTATTCGATTGGCCAGGATTGCCAACCCCCCACTACTCAACCCAAACACTCTTTTTTGCATTTTTTTTGTATTTTGAACTGTCCCAACTTGATTTTTTTATTGTTCATACATCTCCTTAGGGTTTTTAAAAAGGGTCCCCTGTCCTCCTATTCTGATTTGGGTGTTTCTGCCGACCAATGGGGAAGAAAATTTACCCGGGAAATTTTTAAAATTTTGTATTTTCCCCGGGAATTTTCAATATCCAAATTCCCATGTTTTCGCTGTTTCTAGATTTTTTAAAAATGATTTTTTTTTTATGTATTTTTTTTTTGTAGTTTTGGGGCTCTTTTTTTAAGAATGTTTTACGCCTTTGTAAAGCGATTTTTTTATTCAATTCCAAAGTCCCGGGCCCCTTTTAAAGCTTTTTTGTTGTTTTTTCCCGCCTTCTCGATTTTGGAATACAAGTGAGGCGCGTCCGCAATACCGCCTCACACATGGCGAGGGACGGGACTTTACAACCCCATGTATGATTGCACTAAAGTCCCGGGCGGCGAAACTTGGCCCAGTCCCGCACTGCGCCTAATTTCCCGGGACGCGCCCCAAAACACGGGGGAGGGCAGCGGGCTTTACATGTATTTTATGAACCCTACCCCCGCACCCCAAATAAATCAGGCGCAAAAATTTTACCGAAAAATGGCGGAAAAATTTCCCCGACTGGAGAGATTATACATGTCGCCCTCAGTGTCTGGGGCCGGGGATGTAAAGTAGGGGGTCCCTCGCAAAACTTGGGGGGTTTTTAAAGCCATGTGGGTTGCTATAGCTGACCCAGACCAACAGTGTAAAAAGGGGTTTATCAAATTTTCATTTTGGGGGAAAAAGAGAGCAGCCTTTCGTGTCGCATGGGGCAGCCCTTAAGTTGGATGTGGGCCGGGGGTCATATGGTGCAGCATGCGAGGTTGGGAGCCAAAAAGGGCCCCCAAATTTTTGACCACCCACTTTCAGCTCTCAGAAAGTAGCGGCACAGGGGGGACCCCGGGGGGGGAGCAGGGGGTAACAGTCCTCCATGCAGAGCTTTGGGTAAAATCACCTACTCAGGGGATTTTGGCATTTTTTTTTCTAAGAACACCAAGGAGGCGAACAGGCTTTTATGTCGAATCTGTTTGGGCCCGAAAGTAAAGCGTGACCCGGGACCTAACGTTGGGACCCACGGCCCCCGCAACAACATAAGCAGTGCACCAAACGTGTTTCAGATGTGGTTGGGCCATTTTGGGCCCAACAGCAGCACACCCCGTGGGACACCTCCCATTTCAGGGAGTCAAGGCTTCAAACCCCCTCTGCCCAAACAACCCCTGTCTTTTCCATCATCTCCGGGCCAGAACCCTGCTCCTCGACACTTATGGGCCAGCATCTTTTTACCGAGATGATTGCCAAAAAGACAGCAGTAAAAACCCTCTGCCATCCCCTAAGGCAGAAAAATTTTTTTGCACTTCAAAACCGTTCTTAAAACCGCCAAGCACACCCCCTTAAAAACCCGCCCTCCCCCAAATGGGCTGATAGTGACATTTCCAAACTTGGAATACCCCTCCAAAATTTTGAACCAAAAACAGAAAAAAGGAAATTAATGATTTTAATGATCCAAGGGGACAGGATACACCCCGGGTAATTTTGTGGGCCTGGCAATCATGCTGACACCACTTTTTTCTCACCCTTTTTCATGTGGACATGGTTATTTGTCATCGCCGGGATACTAATCTAAGTAACCCCGGTTTTTCACCAGACCCCCGCAAAGTGAGATGGATTTTGCTGGGCGGAGTCACCAGGTCGCACCACTGAGTTTTTCTTGCGGGGTACCAAATCGAAAGGGCAAACTCGGTCGGGGACAATTAAGTCAGGACAGCCGAAAGGGATCGTGGTAAAGGGACAGGGCAAGAGTAGGTACATGGAAGACGATAAGGCAAAGGAAACTCTTTTCTTATGGGCTCTAAAAATTATTATATTTTTTAAATTTAATCTTGGAGGCGGTTGTGTAGGGCCTTTTTCCAAACATATGCAGCTAAAGGATTTTCCACATTTTAAAAAAATCTGGACACCTGATAATAGCTCACAAACTTTTCCTTTATCACCTGTGTTATCTGTTCGGAAAAAGAACTTTTATCAACTTGCTTTAAAAAACCACTTGAAATCTGTGGGGATTAATTTGTTCCACCTGTAACGGGGGAGGGCCTCCAAAAGGGACTGTGTTTTTAGTTTCTTAAGTTGGACTTACGATTCACATTCTTCATACTAAAGAAGTTCTCCAAAGCCAGTTTTCAGCTTTTTGTTTTTTGCTTTTTTTTTTGTTCGTCCCATTCCATTTTGTACGTTTTTCAATCAACAATGGCACAGAATGCAAAATAAGCCCCAAAAACTTTCCCCTTTATTAGGGTCTCCTTCATTCAAGTTCCTAGGTGCATTGAAAAAACTGGTGTAACGCAAAAACTGGATTAAAACCCCACATTTACACTTCATGACTGTTTTGATCGCATGTTGTCCTCCTCAAGGGTCTTGGTATACAGGGGCTGACCGCTCGCCAAAAAATCCCCCATGCCACTCCCACTCAATACTGCAAGAAGCAGGTGATGTCTCCCCAAACCCTCTTCTTTTGCCATAGCACTGACTCCCCTTTCCCAAAATTTGTTCGCCTCGCTTAAGTGGCGCTGACCCAGACCACATACTATTTTTTCTGGCTGGGGACCCAATGGGACAGAGGGGGGTTTGAGGACAGGTTGGGGCCCTGATCTGTTCCGGGGGCCAGCCAACTAAATTGTATCTGACAACCCACCGTAGGGGTTGTCAATGTCATCTGAAGGGTTAAACCCCTTCTCAACCAACAAAAACCCTTTGGGTTTTTCGACAACACACGGCCGCTAAGACACGGCAGTTCTGGCCTCACCAGTCCCCCTTGCTGTGCTTCCCTTTACTGGCTTTTACCTGTGCCCGCTCCAGAATTTTTTTGCCACTGCCATTCTCATGTGAAGAGCCTCCACCTCTCTGTCTGAATACGTTTTTTCAAAAATTTACAGACTCTTTTAATGAAAAATAGTATATATAAATACAACCCTGTATTTGACTCCAAATAACCCCTTTAAAAAGTTTTGGGGAACCCTTGGATTAAATTTTGCCCACAAATGGCAGGAAAAATTTTTCTTGTATTGCCGTTTTTAAAAAAATTGTGTATTTTTCTGAATATAAAACACAAACAGGCTTAATTAACCTTCATATAAATTATCCAGGCAAAAAATTTCTTCTTTGGTGTTGAAAAAAATTTTCTTTTACTACACAAAGCAAAACAACTTAATTAACCCCTTTGGGTATAAATTTTGCAAAAAAAGAGCTCAAAAATTTAAAAGCTTGTGGGGCGTTAAAACACGTGTATTTACTGACTACAACATAGAAAAAAAGCTTAATTTTTCCTTCGGATAGAATTATCTACAGGCAAAATTTCTTCTTTTGGGGTTTAAGAATAACCTTTCTTTTACTGACTACAATAGCACAAACACGCTTTAAAACCCTTGGGGTATAAATTGCCCAAAAAAATGACACCAAAAATGAACTGGTATTTGGGTGAAAAACCGCTTTTTCTTTTAACTGAATACAACCCAAAAAAGGCTTAATAACCCTTTGATATTCCAAAGTGCTCCAAACTAGCAATAGCATTAAAATTTTTAACAGCTAATTGGGAAAGGGCACTGGACTTTTAATTCCAAAACCCACAAAATCAAAAAATTAGAACCTAAGGAAGCAAATCTCTGAAAAAGCGTGACACCCCCCCAAAAAACGAGAGAAGGAATTTAACTGCCAGTGTCACGCCGACTTTTATAGTGCGGGACATCACAGAATTCCACCGGTCTCTGATTTTCTCATCTCTGCACTTTCATTTAGGCTACTCCTTTCTTCCTCCGAGTTCTTTGCCCCATGTACCCTTGCTTTGAGCCATTTTATCAAATTAAAAACACATTTTTTTTCCCCCAAATCACCCCAAACTTCAACTTCTTTCAGAATCAAAGTTTTCTTGAAATTTTAAATGAATTCCACTTCGTTAGAATGGATTCGCCCATCTCTAATCTTGATCCCTGCGTGGACATAAAAACAAGCAATTCATACCCAGCTATTAAAACCAAATCTCATAAATGGGTGCAGTGATGCATGAAGTTAAAATATACAGACAAGTCACATAATATTACCACTTCCTATTTTCAATGTCGGCAGTACATAGCTCATAAATGAAGTCTCATGTTGTAAGCTAGCATAGGTTAGATTTTCATCACAGATAAATTTTGGGGGCCCCAAAATAACTCAACCACACCATACATGTCAAAACCACTGCGACAAAAGTGAGTAACCCCAAGTTTTTGCCCCAAATTTTCCTCTTTCAGTGATATTTTTAAATTTTAGATGGTCTAGGGTTGAGTGGACAAGTTGTTACTTTGGTGTTACCAATCTCACACTCTCTCATACTGGTCACTTGAAGTTCAACATGGTACCTTATGACAAAGAACTGTTTGAGGATCTGAAAAAAAAAGAATAGCTGCTCTACTTAAAGATGGTATAGGCTATAAGAAAATTACCAACATCCTGAAACTGAGCTGACACGGGGAAAAGACAGAGATAGCGATGACTAAAAAAATTGTGATCGGTTCGATTCTCGATTTTAAAAAAAATCGGGTCAATTTTCAGTTTCCGATCTCAATGAATCGCCGATTCCCATTAAAGTCAAAGGGAATGACAAAAATCAGGGTTTAATTTTTTTTTTCCCAAACAGTGAGGAGAAGCGGAATTACCCTCATAGCAGAAACTGGATTTTGAAAACTTTGAAGACAATTTGCTCTAAGAAATCCCAAAAAAAATTCACATGCTAAAAAATTAAATCCTTTCAGATACCTAACTGAAAAGATGAAGACAGCATAGCATATCAGGTATATCGGTATCAACTCTATGGGGCCCCCTATGACACATAAGAAACTCTGTTATTGGAATGGCACAAGGCAACTGGTCATGAGCCCCCTATCACATTTTTCATCAGGGCCCAAGAACATGGACAAACAGTATATTGTGAGTGGCGGCAAGAACATCCCAATGGGAAACATGGAGGTTCAGCTGGCAGGGTACTAGTTACAGTGGGTGCAGAGAGAGCCAGGGCTGCCGTCAGTCATCTATTAACCATTTCATGTCCACATGCAGCTCAATGAATGGGGCTCCCACCCATAACTAGTTTCCCTCCCTCCCTATTTTTAACACATCAATGTCCCCTCTTGATTAGGGCCCCTGACAGGATACTGCCCTTATTGGCACCCCTGGCATCTCTTTTACAGTAGCCTGACCCCCAAACTAGCAAAAATTACCTTTTGGACACTCAGAATAAAATTTGCACAAAGAAGTATTTGAAATAAATGCGGACATAGAAAAAAGAATTCACGGCACTCACCACTTCGATTAACAAAATCCTGTTTAATTCGTGCACTCTTAGACACTCTCTCGGTGGAGGATCAACATATCACGGATACAAGACACTTCAAAGGCACAGCGTCCTTTCCGTGCCTGATTCGCTTCTTCCTGGCCTCTTAGGGAATGACGTGTGAACGCCTTTTAAACTTCCCCTTATCCTCAGTCACAATGACCTTCTATTCAAACAATGGTAACAATTCTAACTTTATAATCCTAAACAAACATACAAAAGTTACAATTGCTAAAATCATTAAACACATGTCACCCTATAAGAAGATGACAATCATTGCGATCATAAGCAACCTAACCTGCCTAAGGGCATCCCATACTCAAAGATCCATTCCGGCTTTCATATTTGTAATAGCCGTGTATGTCGATCTGTAACCGTTTGCGGTTGAAAATACCTATGTAATCCTGCAAACAAATTTTCCCGATATATCATTACTAGACCTCCTTTTCATTGTGTTATGAACCTACGTGCTCCTTTCCCCTGTTTTAAGCTAATACAGATGTTCCCTTATCCTTTTAAAAAGTGGTCATATTTTTTAGTCCCTAATAATACAAAACCGGCAACTGCGACTAGACTACGTACACTACAAAGATCAGATTTACACGTAATAAACTGCTTCACAGTGTTTTTCAACAGCCCCCATTTTCAAACCGGGTAGGTCTCCCTATACTTACAAAAGGAGCAGTTTCCACATTTATGGTTCCCTTGCAGTATTGCTTTATTCAATCAAGTTTTTCTAGGAAAACTAAGCCTATTTTTTACTAACTTAAACGAGATCATCGGTAGCTGTTGTGTTTTATCTTTAAGTTGGACGTCACTTTGTAATATGAACCAAAGTCTCCTAATGGTATTCCTAATCAGGTTTCTAACGAATGGACTATACTCAAAGAAAAAATACTTATGGTCTACCTGTATACATTTTGGTTGTCTATCTATAAAAGTTCTCTTTTACCTTGTGGCTGCTTTCTGAAACAGCCATGATATGTTGGATTCATTATATCCTCTGGCCCTAGTCGGTTCATCAAATCAATGGGACTGTTATTCATATAAAAATCACTAAATTGCTGTTATTCCCCTCCTTAAAGGGGGTTGTCTCACTACATTGATTCGTTCTGTTTCTTGGTTTACATTTTGAATTCAGGTGCATGTTTATGCCTTCTACTAGGCTGCAGTAGAAGCCATGTATTAGCTATAAGCAACCAGCACTAGCATGCCTATCAGGAGAAGATCAAACAGGTCTGTAAGCTATAGCGACCCGAGGAGCTGAATGCAAGCCGTTAACAAGAGGGAATATAATGAATAGGTAGGACATTGTTTAATGGACATATATTGCACAGTGAATTGTTTTTGCAAGATATTTAACATAAAAAGCAATCCTTGTAGTGAGACAACCCCTTTAAGTCAAATAACCTGACCATAAGGTAAGCTATTCTTGACATATGGTGGGTGGAAACTGTTATTATGCAGTAAAGCATTTGTAGCCATAGGCTTACGATAGCCTTTTGTTTCAACTTTATCACCCATAAGTAAAATCTCTATATCAAGGAATTCAACCTTCAAACCCCCAAAAGATTACGTAAATTGCACATTTAAATCACTGATGTTCAAATAATCCATAAATCCAGCAAACTCTTGTTCTGTACCTGACCATAAAACCAAAACATTGTCTATGAAACGAGACCACTCCACTATATACTTCAAATAGGGATTTCTTACATTGTTCTTCCCAGATGGCCAAAAATAAATTTTCAAAAGTCGGTGCGACGGGCACCCCCATCGCTGTGCCAATTATCTGTAAAAACCATTGATCCATAAATCGAAACACGTTGAGACTCAAAACAAACTCCAATGCCTGACATATAAACTCTATAGCTCCTGCCTTAACATTCTGCTACTTAAAAAGGTTTTAATTGCGCTAATGCCATCTGAATGCCTGATCCTCGTATATAAACCCACCACATCTATGGTTGATAGTTTATAAGACTGCAAAACAAAAATGTCCTCTAAATTCTGCAACAAATTTTTTGTATCCATAAGATATGATGGGATATGACTTAAAAGGGGGCGTAAATACCAATCTAAGTACTGTGACAGGGGTTCAGTAAGTGAACCCCTGCTACTTACAATGGGACATCCAGGAGGTCGTTCCAAGTTCTTGTGTACCTTTGGTAGGAAGTAGTGATGAGCGATTACGTCGACTATCGTCATCGGGTCGATATCGTCAATTATCAAGACGATTTTCGACCGATAAAAGATAGAGCGAGCGCGTGCGTGACCATTAAAGTCATCTGAGGAACCAACACCTTCATTCTTCACCAAACCAGAGCTGGAAGCTGCGTGCTGGAATTAACATCCAACAACAGTAACTGGGATGCGTGCTACACATCTTAGGCAACACACTTAGGTCTATAAAAGTCACAGAAAAAAAACACTATCCCTGCTTGTTACCACAGCATGACCCTTAAACCTGCATGACCCACAAATTTAAAAGTGCCAGAAGGCAGTATGATTTGAACCATCATTTTACTTGAACTGACAATGACGAATCCCTATTCTGGAAAGCAGCATGACCCTTAAACCGTTTCTGAGCCCACAGAATAAAAAAGTGTAGAAAAAGGAGACTTTTAACCACCATTTTAGGTTTGAACTTGGAACATTGAATATACTGCGGACTGCAGTATGACCATTAAACCTGTCTGACTCAATCATTGTAAAAGTGGCCAGAAAAAGGAGTCTTTCCTAACCTACATTTTAGTGAACTGGACATGACTATCCATGTCCTGGTCCACTGCATGACCACAAACCTGCTGACCCCACAAATTTAAAAAGTGCTGGAAAAAGGAGTCTTTCAACCACCATTTTAGTTGAACTGAACATTGACTATACCTGTCTGGGCCACATCATGACCCTTAAACCTATCTGACCCACAGATTAAAAAGTGCCGGAAAAAAAGTTTTGAACCCACCATTTTTAGTCAACTGACATTGACTAATACCCTGTTCTGTACCACAGTATGATCATTAAACCTGTCTGACCCACAGATTAAAAAGAGTGCTTGAAAAACAGTCTTTCAACCACCATTTTAGTTGAACTGGACATTGACCTATCCCTGTCCTGGGCCACAGCATGAGCCCGCGAACCTGCATGAACCCCCCAGATACATTTAAAAGTGCCGCAAAAAGGAATCTTTCAACCACATTTTAGTGAGCTGACATTGGTTATACCTTGAGCCTGGTCCACAGCATGAGTCCCCAACACCTGCATGACCCACAGATTTAAAAAGTGCTGGAAAAAGGAGTCTTTCAACCACCATTTTAGTTGAACTGAACATTGACTATACCTCTCTGGGCCACATCATGACCCTTAAACCTACATAACCAACAGATTAAAAAGTGCTGGAAAAATCAGTCTTTCAACCACCATTTTAGTTGAACTGGACGTAGACTATACCTGTTCTGTACCACATCATGACCCTTAAACCTACATGACCAACAGATTAAAAAGTGCTGGAAAAAGCAGTCTTTCAACCACCAATTTAGTTGAACTGGACATTGACTATACCTGTTCTGTGAGCGCGCGAAGTAAAGACCATTAAACCTGTCTGAACCCACAGATTTAAAAAGTGCCGGAAAAAGGAGTCCTTGTCAACCACCATTTTTAGTTGAACTAGACACTTGACTCTACCTGTCCTGGTCCACAGCATGAGCCCCAAACCTGCATGACCCATAGATTTAAAAAGTGCTGGAAAAAGGAGTCTTTCAACCACCATTTTAGTTGAACTGAACATTGACTATACCTGTCTGGGCCACATCATGACCCTTAATTTTACATGACCAACAGATTAAAAAGTGCTGGAAAAATCAGTCTTTCAACCACCATTTTAGTTGAACTGGACATTGACTATACCTGTCCTGGGCCACAGCATGACCCTTAATACCTGTCTGACCCACTAAACGTGCCTGAAAAATTTTGTCTTTTAACAACACACATTTTTAGTTTGAACTGGACATTGACTAAACGTTCCCTCTACACACTGTTTCAGTCTTTCCTGTACCTCCCTTGAACAATTCAAAGGAATCTATCAGCTAATTGCACATGCCAGTTTTTAGTAGTTTAATTCTAGAAAACCAAAAATAGGATGGAATCCCACCACGTCTTCTATTGTCTCCTTTTTTTTTAATTGTATTAAGTGGGTTGTCTCACTACAGTGATTGCTAGCTATGTTAAAGATCTTGCAAAAACAAGTCACTTTGCAATATGTGTCCATTAACAGTGTCCTATCTATTACTGTTTCTGACAGCACATCACCCTTGACGGCTCACTCTTGATCTATTTGTGAAGAACAAATGTCCGTTAAAACCACATTTTTTACATAGAAAACCTGTACACAGACATTTCTCTGCAACATGCCACCAAAAAATTCAAAACATGACCCTTGAGCCAATTGGACAATTGTGAAAAACAAATGTCTTTAGAAACAACATTTTTTTTATAATAGACCTATAGTATTGCTGCATTTCAAAGCAGCATTACCCAAAAAATTATAAAAATGACTTTCACCAACTGTTTAAAAATTGTGAGGAGAAATGCCACTTAGCAAGCCACATTGTCTGTTCCAAAGGACCATGATTTATAGCTTATCTCACAGCAACATGACGCCCAAAACCATTGACAATGCAAAAATTCTAAAGATGAAGGGGAGTAAATGGAAAACGGTTGTGTCATGAAACCTTGCTGTCTTTAACAGTCGTCCTCACAGCAAATCTCTATCTCACGAACTTTTGGGAATGACAGAATAAAACGCAGTAAGAAATTATCATTTAAAAAAAAAAATTTTTCAAGAGGACCATTCTGTTTTGAAAGAGGAATGTGAAGTAGGCGGCAACTAATCGTGACCTCGCAATTGGGGCCACAACGTCATCAGAATCCATGCCGAGGAATTCATCTTGATGACAGTCAACTGTACATTTACACACACACACGTCCTGGGCGCATGAGCCCCAAACCTGCATGACCCCCACATTAAAAAGTGCCGAAAAAGGAGTCCTTTCAACCACCATTTTAGTTTCAACTGACTAGACTGTCCACCTGTCCTGGGGTAGCCTTGACCCACCGTATGAGTGCAGACCAATTGAGCTTCACTTGGAAATACTGTGGTTTAACGCTCCGTTTTCCACCCAGGTGGCCCTTTCTTGGCATTCTTTTTCCTCATTTTACTCAACGTGCTGGAGGAAATTGTCTCCTGAGAGTACTTTGTCTCTGTCCGTGCGCCATACTCCATGTCTCTAATAACCTACATCTTGGTCAAGTTTTCCCTGTACTCCCTTGTACAATTCAAGGAATTTTTTTAACCAGCTATTTTGTAACATGCAAGTTCTTAGTAGTTTAATTTCAAGAAAACACATTTTTCAATTAGGGAAATGTAATCCACATGGTCTTTATTTCCTCTTTTTTAATTGTATTAAATGGGTTGTCTGCAATACAGGGATTGGCTAGCTATGCTATATTAATTATTTACAAATTAAAGATCTTGCAAAAACAAGTCAATTTGCAAATGTGGTCCATAACAGTGTCCTTGACCTATTCCTGTGTCTTCTGACAGCACCATCACCCTTGAGCCACTCTTGACAATTGGAAGAACACATGTCTGTTAGAAACAAATTTTTTTTTAAAATAGACCTGTATATAGCTGCCATTCAAAGCAAAATGCCCCAAAAAATTTCAAACCATGACCCTTGAGCGACTTTGTGACAATTGTGAAGAACAAATGTCTGTTAGAAACAACATTTTTTATATAGGACCTGAGCTAGTATAAGCTGTCGTGTCAAGCAAAATGCCCCCAAAAATTCAAAGCATGATTCCTTGAGCCACTTTGGACAATTGTGAAGAACAAATGATCTGTTAGAAACAACATTTTTTTTATAATATGACCTTAGTAATGCTGCATTCAAGCAGCAAAATTAAAAAATGACTTCTCATCCACTTTAAAAATTTATGGGAGAAAATGCCACTTAGAAGCCACATTTCCTGTTCCAAAGGACTCATGATTCTCTCTATCTCTTATCTCACATGCAACATGACCCCTAAAACCATTGACAATGCGAAAAAGTCTAAAGATGAAGTGAGTAATGGAATACGGTTGTGTCATGAAACCTTGCAGTCCTTTTAACAGTCCTCCTCAAAACAGCAAAATCTAGCTAAAAGAACATTTGGGAACTGAGAATAAAAATGCAGTAGAGAAATTAACATTTAAAAAAAAGTTTTCAAGAGGACCATTTCTGTTTGAAAGAGGAATGTGAATAGAGCGGCAACGAATCGTTGACCTCGGCAATTGGGGCCACAACATCATCATAGATCCATGGCCTGATCGAGTACTCAAACGACCACATTAACTGTGAAAGCCGATGTGTTTGTCCTGTAATGACTGCTCCAGCTTTCTGAAGGTCCACTCAGAAATGATTCCACACACACACACGGCAGAAAACATCTCTATGCTGTGGCGAGCGAGCTCGGGCCCCATTCACACACCATTTTGGATACCCAGAAGTCAATTGCCCGGACACATCCAAAAACCATGGGTGTTTGAGAACCAGATAGTCGTGCGCCATGATCTTAGCCTGGTCCGTGTGTTGTATTATGCCCTGCAATACAGCAATTGGTGGAGGTGGTAAATAAATAATGCCATAGTCACCCATTAGGCTTCTGCGCACATAGCATGCTGCTATCTGCTGCCGTGCTCATGTCTACTTCGCACACTACTGCTGTCACGTCGCTACGTTGTTCCACCGTGACATTTGAAGAACTTTAGAAGCAGAACAACAGATTCTCCAGTGGATCAATCATCAGGTTCTCATTTCCTGCATTTTACTCTCTATTTTGGGGTGGTGGAAGGAAAATGCTGAGGTTTTGTTTGTACCGGGGATTCCAGAGGGTGGCCACCCAGTAACTGTTGTTCATTTTGATGGCCTTAAAGCGAGGATCATATGGAGGAAATTGAGCAATCCAAGTCACTCATGGAAGATGGAGCCTTGATTTTTCCGCAAGCCTCTGGGTCGGAGTGTCACTAGCAACCTGATCTTCCTCATCTTCCTCCTCCGCCTCAAATTTCGCGCCAACCTCTATCCCAAGGCAGGACGTCCGGTAATGACGGTGTCCAGGAATACCTCCTCCGCTTCCTCCGGCACAAGCTTCAACACAGTCTTGTACTGACTTGGCTCAGATGATGCACCCTGAGACTGAGGCGCCGCCTTGCCACTAGCCGAGGACCCCGAACCACTGCCTAATGAGACCGAATAAAATTGTGAAACAGTCGGACCTTGTGGATTCGACGGAGAGAAAGGCTCCGTGTCCTCAATCTGTGTCATCTCCTCCTCCGTCGCTGGTTGGACCTTATGTTTCATAGTGTCCAACGATCGTTCCAGAAATAAGATCACCACAATGCTCATGCAGACAAGGGCATTGTCCTCACTGACCGATTTGGTGGCTTCTTCAAAACTGGCAAGGATGGGCAGAGCTCTTTATCACCTGCTTCCACTCTCGGTGGCTCAACACCCCGAGTCCGCACTCTGCCTTGTTTCTCAGGCCATGTGCACTTCATACTGCGTAATGGCATGTGCGCTGCTGCACAACCGCTGAGCAATGTGGAATGGTGGAATTCCAGCGTGTTTGCCATGTCAAACAATGAGCCGGTTTGACGGGGAGGCCGAGCTGACGCTGCAACGCAGCCATGCGGACGAAGCAGGATGCGAATGGCGGAAGTGCGAAACTCAGACCGTCAACCTTCCTCAGCAGGCAGTCCAGACCCCTGGTAGCACTTTAGAAATATTCTGGACGACAAGGTTCAAGACAATTCCAGGGCAAGGATGTGCCTCCAGCCTACCGATCTAAGGCGGCACAGCTGATTTTCGACCGTTATCGCACACCCCTTGCCTGGCACAAGGTTCTTGTCACCCAGCCAGCTCTCGGTCTCGTTGCGGATAGCCGTTCCCACGCTCCTGAACCTGTGTGTGGAACGGTCTCCTCAAGACAGAATAAATTTCAACATGGCCCTGTTTCCTCTGGGCACGTGATGCCACCAGAGGACCTTTGGAGAAATAACCCTGCACCATCCCTGTGGTTTTGAAGAGCGTGCGCCGAGCCTGAGAGCCACCGTCACCATTCAGAGACATCCACCTAGCTCCACCCAGTAAGCTGTCACAGAGATATAGCGGCCTTTGGCCGTGCTTACTAGTCCGATGTGTCCGGTTGGGTCATATGGACTTTTCCAGACTCCAGATGCAGACAATGCGCTTGAAATTTAGATGACACGTGGCTATGCCAGGGCAGGGACGGCTTTTCAGGCAAAGAAATGCTGCTCGGCATCTGCTATTGGGACAGGCAAGGGCCATGATTTGGTGGCGGAACCCATCTATGTCCACCAGACGGAAAGGCAACATTTCCAAGGAGCCAAAAAGCCTGCAATGCCGACATTTCAGGCTTTTGGCTTTGATGGTTTTGGTTAAAGTGTTTTTCTTCTGCTCTCAAACCTGGAAGACAGAAGGCCGGCTGCTAGATTGGGCCGCTGTACGGCGTGCAGGTGAGCGTCCAAACTGGTGGAGAGAGAATAGGAAGATGGATAGTCTCTGGTGGTGCTGGTGGTACTCGGGCGAAGTGAGGCTTGAAGCTGATGCTGATCCCTGATCATGACTCTGAGTAAACGAATGGGCAGCTGATGAACGCTTGTGGTGGTGGAGGAGGAGGAGGCGGAGAACAGAGGGGTGACAGTGGTTTGAAGCCCGGCATCGTGTGGCCCTTTTTTGGCCAAGTGTTTTGCCTCCATCACACATGCATTCGCTGCATCTGACAGACGATGGGTTGGTGGTGGCTAAACGGACCTAAATGTCTCGCCTCTACTGATGCGTTGCAAGCAAAGGCGGCATATGACATTCTGGGTGAATAAGAGGCTTGCTCAGAAAAAGGCCCAGGCTTGAAGAGGGCACAGCGCATCGGTGTTTCTGCTAAAAAAATCGTGGCTGGCGGAATAATCATCTCAGGCGGACTTCTGCGACCGCCACCACATACACCCTTTTTGAGGAGGGACCCATACTGACACTTACCCATCATCTTCTCCCACACACACACAATGATGAAGGCGCTCGCAAGGAAATTCTGCTAAAAGACCAAGTTGGATCCGCAATGTCGTCATCATCATCATCAACAAAGGTGTCTTGGTCGTCTGACATTATGCATCCAGGACTGCGTGCTACAAGCAAGAGTACTGCAAGGCGTTGCCGACCGCCCCCTTGCCCGATTGACCAGCTTCCTTGCTGCTCCTCTGATGCATCAGTAACATCCGTCACAGAGCAGAGAAAATCATCCTCTTTGGCCCTCTTGATCTTTTAACATGCTTTCTGACCCCCCCAAAAAACCACATTTTGTCATCAAAGAGGTCTTCAGAAAATGGATTATCCACATTGGTGGTAACCCCCCGATTTTGCCCTTTTGGGGCTGCCTTCGCTCATGTTGGCGAGCTGTTTAAAGTCACCTGCGGTGACAACAAAATTTGCTGTAAAAAAATTTTTAAAGTGCAAGGGGGCCCTATAGGGAACAAAGCTTTGATGCGCCCAAAAAATTTAAAGAAACACCTATCTGAAATTTAAAAAGGGTAATAAAAGGTTTTTTTTTTCACCCATCAATACACCTGCGTGGGCGAAAAAAATTTCTGTATTCAAATTTTAAATGCAAGGTTTCATCATGAACAAAAAACTGCCCTGCGCCCCCAAATTTAAAAAAACACCTATCTGAAAAGTAAAACGGTTTAAAAAAAGGATTTTTGCACCTATCAATACAACGCGGTTGGGCTAAAAAAAATTGCTTCCCTTTAAATTTAAGTTCAAGGGGGATCTATGAACAAAGCTTGGGCCCGCCCAAAGTGAAAAAAACACCAAACGAAATGTATAAATTTAAAAAAAAAGTTGATTTTGCACCTAACAAATACAACCCCCGCCCCGTTTTCTGGAAAAGAACTTATTCAAATATAATACAGGCGGGGACAACTACAATAAAATTTCACCAAAAAACGGCCAAAAAGTGGGTTAAAAAAAAAACCCCTTGCAATGCAGGTTTCCCAAACACAGTCTGGGGTGTACAATACCACTCCCTTTAAAGAGCCCGCCTGTTGACTGTCGGGGTTCGCCCACATCCCCCGCCCCCGCGGCTGTACGCGCTAGATGCTCCTTTAAAATTCTCACCTTAAGGGAACAAAAAACTTCCAAAACTCAAAACTACCAAGCTAATGTTTACAACTAATAACATAGTTTTCGGGGGTGAACAAAAAAAAAAAAAAAAAGAAAAAAAAAAGTTTTTGCTTAGCTGTTTTGAGAGAGACCACCCCCACGTCCCCTCTTTTGAACCAAAACACACACTAGGGTGAACAAGGAAAAGGGGTGTTTTATGTAAAACGAGGTTTATGTGAAAATTTTTTCCCGCCAATCGCAACCCAAAAACATCCCAGTCATGACGTAGCACACCCGCTCACCCTGCCTATTCTCTAAGCTATTTGCTGGCCGCCAAAAAAGACGGAAGCGCTGAAAAAAGGGGCGATATTAATAGATTATGCGCAGATTTTCACCTAAATTATCGCATGATCGAAAAAATCAGAACAACATAAAAACCGTGCCGATTTCAACTTTTTCGATAATAATCGCTCAACACTACTCCTGATCTTTTGAAATGCCTTCTGACCCCAACTGCATTGTGTCATCAAAGAGCTCTTCAGAATATGGATTATCTCGTGTGGTCTGTTTATTGAGTGACATTTGGCCCGTTTTTGCTTCAGTTTGGATAGATGATGATGATGATGATGATGATATTTGTGGCCATCACTGAGAGTAAGGGGAGTTAAAACTGCTGCATGCAGTGTGTGTTAACCACTGAAGAACAGATTGGTGCCGCTCTCCAGACATGAGACGCACAGAGAACCGACCAAGTGATGACAGGCCTGACTGTCCTGCGACTGACGATGTGTTCACTTGTGTGTTTTTCGGAACACCATGGAAGGAGTGCCTTGTCTCGTACGGCAGTACCATTGGTGGCAGCAGGAACATGCCAATGGGGAACATGGAGGTTCCATTTTGACAAGTTTAGGCAATGGGGAACAGCTAGGGTCCACTTCAACCCGATTAAGCGGCAGTACCATAGGTGGCAGTAAGAACATGGCAATGAGAAAAAGCGAGGTTTCGGTTGGACAACATTAGGCGGCAGTAACATTGGTGGCAGCGAGAACATGCCAATGGGGAATATGGAGGTTCCGGTTGAACAAGATTAGGCAATGGGGAACAGCAAGGTTCTGGTTCGAAAAGAATAGGTGGCGATAACATTGGTGGTAGTGAGAACATGCCAGTGGGGAACCTGGAGGTTCCGGTTTGACTGGATTTGACGGCAGTACCATTGTGGCAGTGAGAACATGCCAATGAGGAATCTATATAGGTGAGAAGAAGCTGTAATTACCATCCAGAAGAGTAAACTACATATGTGGAACAATTTAGTGACGAAAATTTGGCTCTAAGAGTGACAGAAAAAATTGAGGCTAAAATACTTCATTCCTTTCAATGACTAACTGAGAAGATGAGGACAGCTTGCAAGCAAGGGCATAGCTATAGGACGAGATATGGCAAATCTGAGGCTTAATCAAAAATGGCCCAGGCTTCACAGGTCCTGAACCTTTTCAACTGTGAAAACCTAGTACCGGCTTTCCCGCTGCCACCATTGACCACGGCTGGCAGAGTAATGTCAGCTGACATGTGCGGCTGCCGTCTCCCTCTCTGAGGCCAGACCCACACTGACACTACACCATCATCCACCTTCTCCACTGATGATGCGCTTGCCAGCTGCTGCTCAAAAGACCACATTGGATCCGCAATGTCACCATCAACACAGGTAACTTCCTCTTCCTCACAGTCTACATCCTCAAGCTGCAGGCTAGAAGCTACAGGCACTGCGAGGCATTGTTGACCGCCTTGTATTTCTGCTAATGGACCAGCTTCCTTCTCCTCCCCTGAGGGCATCAGCGATTGGGTGTCAGAGCCGAAAAAATCATCCTCTTTGGCCTCTTGATCTTTTGAAATGCCTTCTGACCCCAACCGCATTGTGTCATCAAAGAGCTCTTCAGAATATGGATTATTTGGAATGGTCTGTATATTGGGTTGTGACATTCAGCCCGTGTTTGCTTCAGGTTGGACTGATAATGATGGTGACATTTGTGGCTGTGACTGAGAGATAGAGGAGGTAAAACCGCTGGATGCAGGGTCTGATAACCATTGAAGAACAGATTGGAGACGCTGCACAGGGAACTAAGTAAGTGATGACAGGCCTGATGGTCCTGCGACTAACACTGTGCTCGCATGTGTGTTGTCCGGAGCACTGGAAGGAGTGCCTTGTCTTGTACCTCTATCTATTGTATGCCCCTTGCTTACCACCTCTAGTTCTCTCCATATTCAATTATAAAACGGTATAATGGTGTGTTATGCAATTACTGAATCCCCCAAAACTTCAAAAATGAACTATTCTCCACCCTGAATAATTTTCACCAACTGTCTAAGATTCCCTAAGCTTGTTGCATACCACCTAACTAACTACCTAACTAATCTAAATAGCAGCTTTTCCTGTCTAATAAACAAATTTTGTGCCTGCATGCATGCAAGCAGACAGAGAGCAGTCTGTACAGTATATAGAGTCAGCTGAAAATTGCGTTCAGAACACAATACAGTGAAATATATATAACATGGTCATGTGATTTTAGCAGCCATTTAGAGCCCTACATCTCAGTGATGACGTTTTTGACACTTCTCTGTGCTCTGCACTAATTGGATGGGCGCTAAAAGTGCAAAAAGACGCTGAACACTATTAAAATAGCATGTCGAACACCTCTCAAACGAGAACATTAACTTGAACGAACAGTAAAATATTCGGTTCGAGTTTGAGAAATTGAGATGTTCGACTCTAACTTAACTCTTCTTGAATAGTTTGATTAACACTAGTAGGGAGTAGACCACTCACTGCCCCACTGTAATCTTGAACAGTATGCACGTTCGCTGGATGCATACAAAGGTAAAAAGACTCTTTTGCATGTGAGGCTCACAGGGAATCTGCCCGGCAAGGCAGATTGCCAGTCCAGACCAGGTTCTGGGGAGCAGCCATTTTATCTGGGACACAAACCCTGGATAAAACAGCTTAGCAATGCTTCTGGTATATAGTTCTAGCTAAAAATGGTCTCATTTCAGAAGGGACAATAAGAGTTACAACACCTCATAATTTGATACACAGGTTCTTCTGAGTATTGAACTAATATATACAGTATTTCACAAAACTGAGTACACCCTCCACATTTTTGTAAATATTGTATTATATCTTTTCATGAGACAACACTGATGATATGATACTTTGATACAATGTAAAGTAATCAGTGTACAGCTTGCATAACAGTATAAAGTTTGTGTGTCCATAACTCAACAACCATCAATGTCTAAAACACGGACGAGAAGTAAGCACACCGCTAAGTGAAAATGGACAAACTATGTCCAATTTGTCGTTTTCCCTCCTTGATGTCATGTGATTCGTTAGTGTTACAAGGTCTCAAGTGTGAATGGGAAGCAAATTTGGTGTTATTGCTCTCACAATCTCTCATACTGGTTACTCGAAGTTCAACATGGCACCTCAGAACTGTCTGAGGAATTGAAAAAGAAGAATTGTTGCTTTAAATTAAGATGGCAAAGACTGCAACAAGATTGCTAAAACCTTGAAACTGAGCTGCAACATGGTCGCCAAGACCATTCAGCAGTTTAACAAGACAGGTTCCACTTAGAACAGGCCTTGCCACGGTCTGACAGCATTGCTGCAAAGGTCACAGTAGAGTGGTGTCTGCAAGTCAGTGCTCAGACCATATGCCACACACTGCATCAAATTGGTCTGCATGGCTGTCATCCCAGAAGGAAACATCTTTAATAGATCATACACAAGACAGCCCGCAAATAGTTTGCTGAAGACAAGCAAACTAAGATCATGGATTCCTGAAACCATGTCCTGTGGTTTGAAGAGACCAAGATGAACTTTTTTGGCTCAGATGGTGTTAAGCGTTTGTAGTGACAACCAGATGGAGTACAAAAACAAGTGGGACCTGCCTACCGTCAAGCATGGTGGTGGGCCTGTCATCGTTTTTGTGCTGTATGAATGCTGCCAGCTACAGTTCATTGAGGGAAACATGAATTCTAACATGTACTCTGACAATATGAAACAGAGTATGATTCCTTCCCTTCAGCAACTGGGCCGCAGGGCAATATTCCAACATGATAACAACCACAAACTCACCTTCAAGATGACCACTGCCGTGCTAAAGAAAATAAGAGTAAAGGTGCTGGACTGTCCAAAAATGTCTCTAGACCTAAACCCTATTGATCATCTGAGCAGCATACTCAAACGTAAGGTGGAGGAGCACAAGTTCTCTAACATCCACCATCTCCGTGATGTCCTGGAGGAGTGGAAGAGGATTTCAATGGCTGTAACCTGTGAAGCTCTAGTTAACTTCATGTCCAAGAGAGTTAAAATAGTTAAATAGTTTCAAGCCAAATTTATGTCTGAGATAGCCAAGATGGTTGTCTATAAAATGATGGTAGTCTCACATTCAAAACTGTAGTGGATAGTGAGATATGTAGCCTGTAAGTCAAAAGTTCAATACATTAAAATCCGAAACAGTGTTGTTTGCAGATGAGAGATACTGGCTTGGCTAAAGTCCTTTTTGCTTTCTCAAGACTCAGTGGGTCAAAAGCAAATTGAGGATTTGTTACATCCAACAGAGGGCGCTTTGGGTTTCTCAGCCCCTTTCCCATAATGCCTTGTAATATGCAGATGCTTAGTAGAGGGTAAAAAGGCAATACATAACTCTACAAGCCGTTCGTTCAGTGCTCTCCTCACGGAGAGATCTTCCATTTCTAATCTTTTGTTTTTTAGTTTACACAACCCATAAATTGTTAAGTAAGTTCATTCAGGCACAGAAATTCCATGTATGTGGTTGTAAACTTCTGTTTTGGCACATCACAAAGCTTCTTTTGGCTTTTGAAGCACAGATTTTGCGGTATTGATTTTTTGAGTCCCATATCACATTTGGGGGACCTCTGAGATACCAATAGAGTTGAAACTCCGATGCAGGAACCCCATTTTAGAAGCTATATCTCTTTATTTACTTAGCGGCATAATAAAATAGTTATTGCTCTTCTTATCTGGTGTTGAAAGATATAAAGCAGGTGCTGAATAATCCCTCACGGTCCAGTATCCACACTTTGGTACTGCTAGTGATCTAATATGTAGGTAGTAGTGATCTCCAAATGGATAATCTTTATGTGGAATTATAAGTGGTGCTATACACTGGACTATTTATCATGGAATTTTGATAATTTGTCATGGACAGCGGTAATGGATCTACTGGACTACCGCAAGTAGGTCCCTGTATTCACCAGAGACAGCTTCAAAGTGGGATAGACTTGCTGTGGTGGGAGTCTACCAGGTCACTACCCCTGACGTGACTTGCTTGTGGTGGCAGCTGAGGTTTAGCATGGTACAGAATCGTAAGGCAAGACGTAGTCGGGGACAGGTGGTTAGGTCAGGAAAGGCGGCAAGGTTTGTGGTCGAGGGACGGAGGCAAAATGGTTCGGCACACGGTATAACGGAAGACTCAGGAACGCTTTCTTAGTAGGCTATATGGCACTAAAGATCCAGCAAGAGGATCAGGAAGGGGCAGGCTTAAATAGGGACAGCCAATACCCAATTACCAGTGCGCAAGTCCCTTAAATTTAACAGTGCCAGCGCGCGGGAGCCCTAGGGAGTAGTGTTGAGCGATTATTATCGACAAAGTTGAAATCGGCACAGTATTTACGTTGATCGGATTTTTTAGATCACACGATAATTTAGGTTAAAATCTGTGCACAATCTATTAATATCGCGCCATTTTCGGCGCTTCCTGTCATTTTGGCGGCCAGCAAATCAGCTTACAGAATAGAGCAGGGTGAGATGTGTGTGCGACGTCATGACTGGGATGTGTATGGTTGCGATTGGCTGGAAAAATCACATGACCTCATTTTAACATAGAACAGCCCTTCCTGTTCATGATCAGTGTGTGTCAGTATCTCAAAGCAGTAGGACGTGTGCTCTGCCTCTGTGCAAACAGCTCAGCGAAATTATTCTATTTGTTCACAGAGACAGCTCTACTTTTAGCTGTGATCCTTAGAACTCAGATCAGAGATTTGCAGATTTTAGGTAGTTAGGCAGAGAATTTTAAAGGGGCATCTACCGCTGTAACACAGACAAGCACTTTAAAGAATACTGGATAGTGTACTGCAGACATTGCATGGTAATAGCTCTATAATTAACAGTTTACTGTTGAAATATTACTTGGATATTGGGCAGCATGAACTTATATTAGGATACAGATCTTTTATAATAACTGCAGGTCTCTTTGTTAGGTGCAAAACTCCACTTTGATTATCAGTATACATTTCAGATAGGTGTTCTTTTTCAATTTTGCCCAGTTCATCTTTGTTCATAGAGGTACCTTGCAGTTAAATTTGAATCCAGCAATTTTGTAGTCACCACGGGTTTTGATGGGTTTCCAAAATACCCTTTTATTATCCTTTATACATTTCAGAAAACATTTTTTTTTTGAAACTTTTGCCCAGTCCAGATTTGTTGAAAAGGGGGCCCCTTGCATTTTTAATTTTTGAATCCAGCAATTGTGTAGTCCCCCACAGGTGAATTGATACGGGCCAAAAATCCCTTTTAAATTAACCTTTAAAATTTCAGTACTTTTTTTTTTTGCATTTTTCCCCAGTCCAGATTTGTTGATAGAGCCACCTTGCAGTTAAATTTGAACCCAGAAAATTGTGTATTTCACCACGGGTTTAATTGATGGGGCCCAAAAAATTCCCTTTTTTTTACCCTTTTTACATTTCATTTCGTTTTTTTTTTGCATTTTGCCCAGCCCCGATTTGTTGAAAAGCCCCCCTTGCTTTTAAATTTAAATCCAGCAATTGTTTAGCACCACGGGTTTGGTGCCAAAAATACCTTTTATTTTTCCGAAAACTTTTTCAAAAACGTTTTTTTTGGGAAACTTTTCCCCCGGGTCCAGATTTGTTGATAGAGGTACCTTTGAAATTAGTTTTAAAATCCAGCAATTTTGTAGTAAACCAAAAGGGTGAATTGATGGGTCCCCAAAAAAAACCTTTTTATTATTCCGAAAAACCTTTTTCAGATACGGGGTTTTTTGCATTTTTGCCCAGCCCCAGATTTTTTTGATAGAGGTCCCTTTTGCAGTTAAATTTAACCCACAATTGTGTAGCCCACCCAGGTAAAATTGTTAGGTGCCAAAAAAAAACCTTTTTATTTTTCCCTTTTATACATTTAAGTTTACTTTTTTTTTTGCACTTTTGCCCAGTCCAGATTGTTGATAGAGCCCCTGCATTTAAATTTAAACCCCCGCAATTTTTTGTCACCACAGGTTGATAGGGGGCCAAAAATCCCTTTTTATTATCCTTATCCCTTTCGATAGGGTTTTTTTTCCCATTTTTTGCCCAGCCCAATTTGTTGATAAGGAACCTTGCATTTTAAATTGAACCAGCAATTTTGTATTCCCCAACCAGTAAATTGATGGGTTGCCAAAAAAACTTTTATTATCCGTTTACATTTCAGTACGTTTTTTGCATTTTTTCCCAGCCCCAGATTTGTTGATAGAGCCCCCTTGCATTTTAAAATTTGAATCCGGGCAATTTTTGTAGTCACCACAGGTTGTTTAGGTGCCAAAAAAACCTTTTTTTTTTCCCTTTATACTTTTTAGATACTTTTTTTTGCACTTTTCCCCCATTTCCAGATTTTTTGGGATAGGGGTTACCTTGCAAAAAAATTTAAATTTCCACCCAATTGTGCAGTCCCACGGTAAATTTGTTTAGGTCCCAAAAAATCCCTTTTTATTATCCGTATACATTTCAGATTACGTTTTTTTTTGCATTTTTTGCCCAGTTCAGATTTTGGATAGACCCACCTTGCAGTTCAATTTAAATCCAGAATTTTTTTTTGGGATTTGAGGGTTTTTGAAAATAGTTTGTGTTTTGCCGTTTTTTAAATTAAAGAGACTTTCCCCAAAACTTTTCCCCATACCCTCTCAAATTTTATCTTTCTGAAATGGGGGAAAAAAATGCGGGGAGAAGCGAGGGGAAGGGGTGGTGGGGACATGGAGGTTTGGGTTTCGGAGAAGGTGCTCCTTCCAGTGCTGGCGACAACCCCAAAAGAGAGGTTTGTGGGTTTTGCGGCCCTCGGGCCTGTAAATCGGGGGGGGGGGGTTCGGGGCCCTGAAAAATTTTTCAGTAACGAACGCGTCGCCACTTGTTCCCCCGGGGTTTAATGAAAAACCTGCATCCAGCATTTCTTCCCCTCCCCCTGTCCCCCCCAAAGGTCACGGCCCAAAAAATTCGCCCTCAGCATCATCAGCATCCCCCAACATGAAGCAAAGGGGGGCCCAAAAATGTCAACCCCGTTTCCCCACCACTGGGGGGGTTTAATCCTTTTTCCCTGAAAAACCTCTTTGATGAAAAAAAAATGCGGTTGGGGTCAGAAAGCTTTTTTAAAAGATCAAGGGGCCCCAAAGAAAAAGATTTTCTCTGCTCTGACGCCATTTAATAATGCCTTCAGGGAGGAGAAAAAAGCCGGTCAATGGGAAAAAACCCCGGGGCGGCGGCAATCCCTTTCCCGTCCCCCCTTGCTTGTACCCCGCAGCCCCTGGTGCAGAATGTAAGGACGACGAAGTCACCTGTGTTGATGATGATAAAGACGAAAATTGTGGATCCAACTTTGTTTTTTCGCGGGAATTTTGCTTCGACCCTTTTCATCACGGACGAGGAGGAAGACAAGGGCCCGCTAGTGTCAGTAGGGCCCCCCGCCTAAAAATTGGGGGAGAGGGCGGTCGCAAAAGTCCCTGATATAAATTCCCCCCAGCCACGGTCAGGGGAAAAACCCGCCCCTCGCTTATCGCCGTAAAAAAGGTTTCCGGGGACCTCCAAGCCGGGGGCTTTTTTTGAGCAAGCCCTAAATTCACCCACGATGTCATACGCCGCCTTTTGGGCCGGGAAAACGATGAGAAAGAGGCAAGAATCTTAGGTTTTTAAAAAACCACCACCAACTTTGTCTAGTCACATGCCAAATGCATGATTTTGCGGGGGGCCCAACGCTTGGCCAAAAAACCAGCCCGGGCGCCGGCCCCCAAAACCAAACCGTCACACCCTCTGTCTCGCCTCCCCTCCTCCGCCACCCCCCAACCCCCTTTTTTTGCCCCCAGCCCCCAAATTTTTTCCCTCATAGTCATGATCAGGGATCGCCTCCGCTTCAGCCTCCACTGTCGCCCCGATTTACCAACCAGCCCCACCAGGGGGACCCATCCTCCCCCTTCCCCCTTCTCCGTTTGATGCCCTTTCACCCGTACGTGGCCAGTCTATTTAGCCATTTATTCTGTCTTCCGGGTTTTGGGGGGCAAAAAAAACATTTTTAAACCCCAAAACCATCCCAAACCCAAAAAAGCTGAATGTGGGCATTGCCGGGTTTTTTTGGCCTTGGAAATGGGTTTCCTTCCCGTCTGGTGGACACAGATGGGTTTCCCCCACGTAAAGGCCCTTGCCCCGTCCCCCCAAAACCAGATTCCCAAGGGGGATTTCTTTGCCCGAAAAAAACCCCCTCCCCCGGCCCTGGCCCCCAAAGTTCATCAAAAATTTTAAGAGCGTTGTCTGCTCTGTGTTTTCCCGGAAAAGTCCCCTCTGACCACCGAAAACATGGACTATTTAACACGGCCAAGGCCGCTTTTATCTCTGTGACAGCTCCCCTGGGGGGCTGGGGTGGATGTCTCTGGGGGGGACCCGGGGGCTCTCAAGGGTCCCGGCCCCACGTCTTCAAAAATTTCAGGGTGGGAGGGGTCTTTCCCCCAAAAGGGTTTCCCCTGGGGCTTTAAAGGGGCCCAAAAAAGAAACCAGGGCCATGTTTTAAAATTTAATTATTCTTGGAGACCATCCCCATTTTCAGGTCGGAGCTGTGGGTGGCTCTCTGCAATGAACTAAGCGCGGCTGGGTACAAGAAAACCCTTTTGCCCCAAGGGGATGTTTTTATAAAGGGCGAAAATCTGCTGGCCGCCCTTAAGATTTGGTAGGGTGGACAATTTTTTTGCCTGGGACATGCATGAATTTTTCAACCGAAAATTTTTAAAGGCTACCCGGGCGGGGGCTGCCTGCTGAGGAAGGCCCGAAGGGCTAAATTTTTAATTCCGTGTTTGCACCCTGCTTCGTCCCGCCCTGGCCCGTTTTGCGCGTCAGCTCGGCCCCCCCCTCAAACGTTTTTATTGTTTAAGTGGCAACCGCGGGAATTCCACCCTCCACATGCCCTGCGATTTTTGGCAGAGTTCAATTTCCCCTTCCAGTACGAAGTGACACATGGCCTACAAGCACCGGGGGGGACCTCGGGGTGTTGAGCCACCCAGAGTGGAGCAGGTGAAAAGCTCTCACCATCCTTGCCCGTTTTGAAAAGCCACCAAAATTTGGGCAGTGCGGACAATGCCCTTGTCACATGACATTGTGGGGATTTAGTTTGGGAAAAGATGTTGGACACTCTGAAAACAAAAGTTTCCCCCCAAACGACGGAGGAAAGGGGACGGACACAGAGCCTTTCTCTCCGTTGAATCCCAAGGGGCCCCACAGTTTCTCAATTTTATCGGTCTTCATTAGGCAGTGGTTCGGGGTCCCCGGGCTAGTGCAAGGGAGGGGGCATCAGCTCTCAGGGTGCATCATGTGAGGCAAGTCAGGCTGTATTAAGCTGTACCCGAGGAACGGAGGGGAGGGTGTATTCCTAGACACCGCGTTTTCCGCTCCCTTTCCCCTTTGGAAAAAAAGGGTTTGGGGCGAAAATTTTAGGGGGAGGAGGAAATTAGGAAGATCTTTTGCTTTGGCCCCTTTGACCCCCGAGGCCCTTTTGAAATCAAGGCTCCCCTCTCTCACCATGAGTGCTTTTGGGTGCTCCATTTCCTCCAACATGATCCTCGCCATTTTAAAGGGCCCTCAAAATGAACAAAAAAGTTACTGGGTTTGGGCCCCCCTCCCGGATCCCCGGTTCAAAAAAAAACTTTAGCAATTTCCTTTCCCCCCACCCCAAAAAAGAGAGTAAAAAAGCAGGTAAAGGAGAACCTTTTTTTTATTGATCAACTGGAGACATCTGTTGCGTCCCGCTTTTACGTTTTCCCCAAATTTTCCCCATGTACAGCAGTAGAGTACCAAGTAGCCGTAAGCGGCCGCAGCAGCAAAGGGGAAGTGGGGGAGAAGCCTAATGGGGGACCTCTTGGGAATCTTTATTTTACCACCCCACCAAAAATGCGCAAAACAGGGCACCATCCCAAAACACAGAGAACCCGCTTAAGATCTTGGGGCGCGACTATCTGCATCTCCAAAACCGATGTTTTTGTATGTGTTTTCCCCGGGCCCAATAGAACTTTTGCGTATCCAAAATTGGGGAAAGGGTGGGGTCGCTTTGCAAAACCCCTTGGGTGTTGTCCTTTCCCCGCAGCCCCGCATTTATATCTGAGCCCGGGCCCTTTAGCCGCTGGGGGAGTCCCTTACAGACAAAAGATCCGGCTTTTCCCCAGTTTAAAGTGGATCGTTTGGGCTTTCAAACAAGATGAAAACAGGCATGGATCTCTGATGATGTTTGTGGCCCCAATTGCCAGGTCCCCCGATTAGTTTTCCGGGTTTTACTTCACATTTCCCCTTCAAACGAAATGGTCCTCTTGAAAAAATTTTTTTTTTTTTAAAAGATCATTTCTTACTGCAATTTTTGTTCTCGGTTTTTTAAACAGTTCATTTTGCTTGGGGTTTTTCTGTGAGGTGACTGTAAAAAACGCAAGGTTTCATGACAACACCCCCGTTCCAAAAAACTCACTTTGTTTTTTTAGAAATTACGCATTGTCAATGGTTTTGAGGTCTGTTGGGTGTGAGATAAGCTATAATTATGGTTTCCCTTTTGGGAAAAGAAATGGGCTTTTGTGGCCCTTTCTCCCTCAAAAATTTTTTAAAAAGTGGCTGAGAAGTCATATTATAAATTTTTTGGGGGGCATGTTGCGTGAGATACAGCAATAATCATGGTCCTTTTGGAAAAGGGAAAAATCTTTTGAGTGGCATTTTTCCCCCACAATTTTTTAACGGGCGCCCGAGAAGTCATTTTTTTTTAATTTTTGGGGTTTATGCTGCCTTTTAAATTTCCCGCAAAAACTACAGGTTTTTTTCTAAAAAAATTTTTTTTATAAAGACCTTTGTTTTCACAATTGTCAAAGTGGCTCAAGGGCATGCTTTGGGAATTTTTTTTGGGGGGATTTTGCGTGACATGCAGCCCATACTAAAAGGTTTTATTAAAAAAAAAAAAATGGGTTTTTTCTAATAGACATTGTTCTTCACAATTGTCAAGAGGGCTAAAAGGGTGTGGGTTTTTCAGAAAAAAGGAAAAGGGTTAAGGGGCACTGTTTATTTGGAAAACCCTATTGCAAAATGAATTGTTTTTGCAAATCTTTAACTTTGCTTGCAATCCCTGTATTTAGACAAACCCCATTTAAAAAACAATTAAAAAAAAGAAAAAAGACATGGGGGATTCCATCCCAAATTTTTAAAAATTTTTTTTTAGAATTAAACTACAAAAAAATTGGGATGTACAAAATAGCTGGGAGAAAAAATTCCCTTTAATTTACAAGGGAGGTACAGGAAGACTTTTTCCAGAGTAGGTTTTTCCCGGGACATTTGGAAATAAAGGAGCAGGACAGGGGAACAAAGAACAGAGACAAATTTTCCCCCCCAGGGACGTTGAGTAAAAAGAGAAAAAAAATGCCAAAAAAAAGGGGACCTGGGTGGAACAGGACGTTTTTCCACCAGTATTTTCCCAAATGAAGCTTTAATTGGGCCGCATCAAATGAGGGGGGAAAGGGTACCCCGGTCTTGACTGTGTACTTTTGGGAAAGGGTGGGGTCTACTCACAATTCCCCACTCTGCTTTCAAACACGACTGTTTTTTTTGCGCGTCCCTAAGGGATTTTTTAAAACCCGGGTTTAAAAGATGACGGACGGGGCCAGGGCCCGGGGTCTCACCGCCCCACTGTAACCCGGGCCCCGGGTGCTGAAAAATGCGTGTTTAAAAAATGGGCAGACGCTAGCCTGGTCTCCCACCCGCTCCCCCTGGAAGTCTTTGCAGCTGGCCCCCGTGTTTAAAAGATTTGGGTGACGGGACACTTTGCTCTCAAAACCCTTTGGGGCAAACGGGGGGAGCTTCAAATTTCTCTAAAAAAAAAACAGATTTTTAAAAAGGTGATTTTTGTGGGGGTTTTTGTTGGTTTTCAAAAAGGGGCCCCCGGGCTGGACACAAATTTTCCAATTTGAGGCCTTTAAAAATTTTCCCGGGGCTGGAAATACTATGGGGGCGGGTCAAAATTTTATCTCCAGGGGGGGCTGTCCCTTAAACACTGAAGAAAGGGTTTTGGGGAAAAAAAATGAAAACCCTTTAATTGATTGGCTGGACCCCTTCAGAAGCTAGGAGGGCAAATTTTCTTCTCAACTAAGAAGTGTTTTGGGGATGTTTTGACATTTTTTTTACTTTTGGGGTTTTTCGGACGAATTTTTAC
This sequence comes from Phyllomedusa bahiana, assembly GCA_025379985.1. NCBI lineage: Eukaryota > Metazoa > Chordata > Amphibia > Anura > Hylidae > Phyllomedusa > Phyllomedusa bahiana. The sequence goes on along the minus strand of JAODAL010035032.1, from coordinate 4,838 downwards.
ATCTTAAAGTGAAAAAATACCTTTAAAAACTGCAAGGGGGGGGGTGTATGTTGTATGGGTTTTAATTTTACTATTTTGCCATAGGGAATCTTTTAAAATCTATTTATTCTCTATCTATTTTTTAAAAACCCAAAAAATAACTTTTTTATATTAACCTTTTTTCCTTTTATAAACCCAAATTAAAAAAACCCGATCTTATCCCATTTATTTTAACCCCCTTTTTGGGTTCTGAAAGGGGAATAACTGCCTTTTTTTCATCAAAATCTGGTGGAACCCCCCCTTTTTTAAAAGGGAGAGCCTTTTATCTTTTAGCAAAGGACTACTTCAGTAAGGGATTCCCCAACCAACTTCTTGGGCGGGCGTTCCCCAATCCCCATAGACACCCGAACAAATAAGGCTCCCCTTTTGAACCGTTTTGCACGGTGACAGTTGTAGACAGAGGTGGAAAAGATCACAATTTTTTAAAAAGTCTGCCTGACCCCGGCCCACAAGTTTCGCCCGCAAAACCCGGCCCTTTTTCAAGGCTTAGAGTTCCCATAACCTTTTAAAAAAGCCAGGTTTTGGGGAAACTTTTCGGCGGGGGGTCAGGCATGAAGTTTTTAAATTGTGATCTCTCACCTCTGTCTACAAGTGTCACCTGCTCCAGACGGTGTCCCAAGGGGGCCTTATTTGTTCTGTGTCTATAAAATTAGGGACGACTGCCCAAGTATTGGCTTGGGATCGCTTACTGAAGCTAGTACTTTGCTATAGATATAAGGCTCTCCTGTTAATAGGTTGGGGTTCCACCAGACTTGATGATGAAAGGGATTTTATTCCCTTTTCAGAAGCAAAAAGGGTTAAATGAGGAGGATCGAGATCAGGTTTTTAAATTGTGTGTATAGAGGTTAAGAGTTAGATATAATAAAAGTTACGTTTTAGTGTTTAATAGATAGAGAACTGATAGAGTTTAAGTTTGCCTATGGCCCAAAAAAGTAAAATTTTAGTGATCAAAAGTCACTCTTTGTTCTCTTGCGAGATTCCCAATTTTTTGGAGATTATGTGGTATGTTGTATGTTATCACAAAAGCAAAATGATAATAATGTAAAACTATAAATAAAACTTCCCTAAATAAATTCTGTAAACAAATGTCAGTTACCAAAAAATATTCTAAGTGACAGACACTGTAAAAAACTGCTTAGTGCCACTTTGGGGAACTGGGGTAAAAACAGGTTTAGGGGTCATGTGTGGCCCAGGCCCGGATGTCTTTTTTCCAGTGAAGCAAAAAAGGGGGTTTGGTTAAAAGACCCCTTTTTTTGGGCCCCTTTTTAAATGGGGGGTCATGCAGGTTTGGGGTTTCTGTGTGGCCCGGGGACGGTATGGGTTCAAAGCCAGTAAAAAATTTTAAATGGGGGGTTGGGAAAGACCCCTTTTTCCGGCATTTTTTAATTGTGGGTCGACAGGTTTAATGGTCTTTTCTGCGGTACGGGGACAGATATATTTTAAGGGCCCAGTTAATTAAAAGGGTTTGGTTAAAAGGGACCCTTTTTCCCCCGGGCATTTTTTAATTTGGGGTTCGGGACGGGGTTTAAGGTATACTGCGGGCCGGACAGGTTTATTTTAAATGCCCTTTTAAAACCCCCCCCCCCCCCCCCCCCCCCCCCCCCCCCCCTAAAAAAATGGGGGTTTTCCCAAAGGACTCCTTTTCCCAGCACTTTTTTTTCTTTTGGGTCGGGACGGTTTAAGGGGCCCATACGGGTGGTACAAAAACAGTTATAGGTCAATGTCCAGTTAAACTAAATGGGGGTTTGGGAAAGGACCCCTTTTCCCACCCCTTTTTTAAACCCTGGGGGGCCCAACAGGTTTAAGGTTTCTTTATGCTGTACGGGGACAAATATGGGTTAATGTCCATTTAAAAAAAAAAAGGTGGTTGAAAGACCCCTTTTTTCCCGGGCATTTAAAAATTTGGGGGGTCATGCAGGTTTTGGGCTCATGTGCGTTCCAGGACGGGTATTAAATGTCCAGTTCAAGAAATTTTGATGGTTTAAAAATCACACGCCTTCTGGAAATTTTTTAAATTTTTGTGGGTCATAAAGGTTTTTAAGGGTCATGTGTGGTTGAAAGACGGGGAAATAGGAATGGAGTAATTTTTTTTTTGGTGTTTTTAAAAAACCCTAAGGGTTTTTCCTAAGATTTTAGCACGTTCCCCCTTTAAAAGGTTGTGGATGAAAAATTCCCAGCTTTCCCCATCCTTTTTGGGTTTGAAAGAATAAAGTTTTTGTTCCTCCCCCCTAGTTTTAAATTGGTCTTCGGGGAAAAATTTTTAATCGGACTACCCGAATTTTTTAAATTGAAATTCCCGATATAAAATATCGCCCCAAAAACGATAGTAAACAAAATGGGCTCATCACCCCTAGGGAGCGGGGGCGAGTGCGGGGGGGGGGACAGGAGCTTGGGGAAAGGAGGGGCGGGGGTTAAGGGAAAAAGGGGGCCTGGCCAGAGGGATGAGCCCGCCCGCGGCCCGACATGCGGCGCTCGCCGGTGGGACACGGATGAACCTGGGGGACCGGGGTGAGGGGTCGCAGGGGCCCCCTTGACTTAAATAAATATAAAAAAGCGTTGCTAAAAGGTTTAATTTTTTTAAAAACATTCTTTGGCTACCCCCAATTTAAAAGTAAAAAGAAAAATGGTCATTTTGAAGTGGGCTACATTTTTCCCTTTTTAAATTATTTTGGAGGCATACTTAAGTTATACTGAGAACAAACGGGTTTTAAAATGGGATTGCTACGGAAGGGGAGAAAAGAAAGTGATATAATTTTAAACTACGATTTTGTGGTACATTTCAGACTATTTTATACACAGGCCGGTTTTTTGGGATAAGAGGGTTACATTAAAAATTTTTTGGTCTGTTTGTTTTTAAATTTGGGAAAACCCCACTCTGTTTTTCCCCCCTTTTTTGGGGTTTAAATTAATGAATCTGTAAATTTTTTTTTATTAAATAAAGTTTTAAATAAAGCACATCCAAAAAAATTTTATAAAGAAAATTATGTGGGTTTGCATGCTGGTGTGCAGCAAAGCAATGCAAACACAAACAATTTTGCAGCACTCTACAAACGGCAAGAGACAGTCAAAGTAAATATAGGAAATATTTTAAAATGCATTTCTGGTTTTTTTTGTATGCACAAAAATTTGAGAGCACATTTTTGTTCAAAGTGGTGAGTGGCAATCTATCAAAACAAGGGGACCCCCAGTTTTTAGGGAACCCCCACTCAGTGTCCCCCCAGGCTCATTTTTTCGGAAAAAAGGGCCAGCTACATTTTTATCTGATTGAAAACAGTCTGTGTCGTTGGGGGGAGTTCACGAAAGTTTTTTAGCGTTTTATCGACAAAGTTGAAATCGGGGGGGGTAATTTTCCCTTGATCGGAATTTTTTCGAAAACCCGCGAAAATTTAAGGGTTAAAATCGTGCATAATTTTAAAATTTTCTCCCTTTTTTGGCCTTCCTGTTTATTTTTTTTGGGGGCCCGCAAATCAGTTATAGAAAAGGGGGGTGAGTGTGGGGTGGACGTCCTGACTGGGTTTTTGGATGGTTTTCGGGTTTGGGTGGAAAAAACACATGACCTCGTTTTAAAATAGAACGCCCTTCCCGTTTTATGATCAGTGTGTGTCAGCGTCTCATAGCCGTAGGACGTTTTCGCTTGCCTCGTCCAAAAGCCGCAAAAAGTCAGGGCCCCAAATTTTTTCTATTTTTTTTACAGAGACAGCTTCTTTTAGCTTTTGTCCTTTTGAAACAAATTAGATCGGGGATTTGCAGGGTTTTTTGATAGTTGGGGAGAATTTTTAAAAGGGGCATTAACCCCTGTAATTTCCCGGGGGGAGGGGCGAAACCCCAAAAACAAGCTCTATAAGGGGTACTGGATATTGTCAGCCCCCAAATTTGTTTAGACATTGCATTGCCTTTAAATTGGACCCGTCTTTTCTTTGTAACTGCAGGTCTATTTTTTAGGGGGCAAAACTCACTTTTTTTATCAGTATACATTTTTAGATAGGTGTTATTTTTCAATTTTGCCCCGTCAGCCTTTTTTTGATATAGCCCCCCTTGCAGTTAAATTTGAATCCCGCAAAATTTTTTAGTCCCCACAGATTGATAGGTGCCAAAAAAAAAACCTTTTTTTTATCCCGGTTTTTAATTTCGGGGTTTCGGTTTTTTTCCTTTGGGGGGAGGCCAGCTTTTTTTTAGAGCACCCTTTCAGTTTAAAAATTTTAATTTGCCCCTTTTAGTCACCACAGGGGTACTGGGTAGGGGGCCAAAAATACCGTTTATTATCCGTATACATTTCAGGGGGGTGTTTTTTTTACTTTTGGTCAGGTTTAAGCTTTTTTTGTTAGGGTACTTTTCAGTTAAATTTGAAATACAGCAATTTTGTAGTCACCCCCGGTGAATTTTATTTGGTTTCCAAAAAATACCGTTTACTATCCCTTTTTTCATTTCAGACAGGTGTTTTTTTCAAATTTTTTGGGCAGTCAAGCTTTTTGATTGAGGTCCTAGCACTTAAAAATTTTAATAAGCAAATTTTTTTTTGATTTTTTGGGGTTTGAGAATTTGCTGGGATTTTCCGTTTTTTTTAGAAGAGACTTTAAAAAAACTTTCCCTACCTTCCCCAAATTTTTATCTTTCTGAACATGAACCGAAATTCAGGTGAAAAGGGGGGCCAAAAAAGGGGGGGAGGACCCTGGAGGTAGGGGACCCGGAAGGTTGGGTCCTTTTCCCGTTCTGGCGACAAAAGCATGGGCCCGCGGTTTGGGCAGTTGCAGGACCGTCAGGCCTTTTCATCGCTGGGTCAGGGCCTTTTGGGAAAATTT